>LR755247.1:17766-69721 GCA_902729485.2 Mus minutoides | reverse complement strand
CAAACCCCTTCATGTTATAAGACTTAGCGAGATCAGGGATACAAAATGCACACCTAAACACGATAAAAAACAATATACAACATCAAATTATATGTAAAGAAACTTAAAGCAATTCCACTAAAATCAAGGACAAGACAAGCCTGTCTACTCTCTCTATCTCTTCAATATAATACTTGAAGTTCTAGATGGAGTAATAAGACAATAATAGGAGACCAAGGGGATTCAAATGTAAAAGAAGTAAAGTATTACAATTGGCAGATAATGTAATAGTATACATAAGTGACCACAAATGGGATGCACGGAGACAGTGCATACATGACCAAGAGAGTGAGAAAGGATGCCAGCAATATATCCATCAGGCATCAGACTTGAGTTTAGAAATATATAAATAAATCTTATATCAATAGCAATACAATTATCTTGGTCATTAGATGTGAATATGGGGATCAATTCATGGATAACAATGCTTCTGATAGCATTATTCACTATAGCCATAATTTGAAAAATATTAAATGCTTATTTACTATCCAAAATTCAGCTCTATTTCATAAAGCATTCATGAGGTGGATGCTTATCTATATGGTCAAGTGTATCAATTATGACTCAAAGCATTTGTGAAGATGAATATCACAAATACCATACTGAGTGGAGTGGCCACACAGGAAGATTATGTGTATCCATTCACATTGGATTCATTAAGTAAAATCACCTAGGGCAAGGAATCAGAATGGGCAATATCTATGGGAAAACAGGAGAGGTGCATTGGAGAAGACAAATGAAGATCCATGAAGAGAGCCTTGGACAGTCATTTTTTGACCGGTAATCATCATTGAGAGTCCATATATGAGCCCTCTTAGAGAAGGGTTTCCTGGAACATAATCTAGTTTTATTACGGCATTGCCCTTACAGGACATAGTGAGAAATAAGAGAACAAGGAAGACACTAGTAAAGATACCATCCGCGGGCGTGGTGGCGCATGCCTTTAATCCCAGCACTTGGGAGGCAGAGGCAGGCGGATTTCTGAGTTCGAGGCCAGCCTGGTCTACAAAGTGAGTTCCAGGACAGCCAGGGCTACACAGAGAAACCCTGTCTCGGAAAAAAAAAAAAAGAAAAAGAAAGAAAGAAAGAAAGAAAGAAAGAAAGAAAGAAAGAAAGAAAGAAAGAAAGAAAGAAAGAAAGAAAGAAAAGAAACCATCCTAAGATAGGATAATCCTTACCTTCATCCATCTAGAGAAGAAGCTTGGACCTTCAGTCATATCCTCCTACTCTTCCAGGAAGAAGGCACATCATTTTTCTCCATAACTAACAGTCTTTAACTGCACAGCATCTGTGAGCTCTAGCTAAGGATTTATATCCTCTCTTCTGAGCCAACTTCTAGAAACTTTTCCAAACAGAGCAGTAACCTGTGCAGCTATTACTATTTTACATCTGAAGTAGTATGTGATAGTTATACATGGAGGCAAAACAAGATATATCAAAACATCTACTAAGGACCCAAATACTGCCCCATAAAACGTCCTGTCTTAAAACTGCAGACTGAAGTCACCAATTTTATAACATTGTACCTTAGCCAAAGAACTTATTAAAAGATCCAATTTTGAATATTTTTACCTGCCCCTCTTTGTAGTTTTCCTATAATACATGCACTCTTAAATTTTTGAATGATGTTTTCATTCATTGGTTAATTTCTAAAACCACTCAAACCTTGATTAATATATGTTGTAGTTTTGTGCATTTATAAATGTTACTTTGATTGAAAAGCCTTTGCTGGGATATTTCCTGATGCTGCTGGCTCTGTACACAGTGACTGCATCTATGAAGCTGCTGGTAAGGAGAGAATAATGCAGAGCAAAACCATCCTTTACTTCTGATGAATGATTAACTGTTTGATGAATATCTATGCCTGATTTTGTGAGAGTCAGATCTCTCCATTAATGAAGCTGACATGCCCTTTCCCCACCAAGTTACCTTTGAAAGATTCTCACAGCAGCCACCACTTGTACATTTCAACTGGCAAGTGAAAAACTACAGATGACATGAAAAATATGATGGGAAAGAGACTAAGGAGACAGAAGAAGGTCCTATAACTGGTTCTTCATAGTTCTGTAAACCATTAGCGAGTGCTAACAGAACCCCAAATTACATAGACAATACTTTCCTGGGAGAAATATCTTGGGATAGTACATCATTATGCATTTACACTTAATTAGTGAACATCTTTGGGAAGGGAGTCTTTCCTGTCAGTGGTTGAAGCATACCGCTCTCTGCAAAGGGGGAGGGGGACCAATAGTCAAGTAGGTATTGAATTGTGGTTTCATTAAGGTGGAAATGATAGGTTCAGACAGGTGAGGGTGTCAGAAAGGCTCCTGACAGGCTGGCTGGTTGAACACGAATTTAGGATTATTGGTGATGCTGATATATAGTGTGGATATGATTTTAAGAAACACTAAGTACTCTAGGTTTCCTCCAGCTTAACTTCTGGTAATGTGAAAGATGTTGGAGTCAGAAAGGGAGACCAGGGGAGGGAGATGTATGATTTGGCTTTCTGTAACTAAAATTTGCTATACTTGGGGAAAAAGAAAGTTTGGCATGGCTGGAAAAACTAAACCTCAATTGAGGGAAATATTTCAGTTGTGATATTTTAGGATAATCTAGATATTTTCTGGTTTTAAAACTTTAATTTAATCATGAAATGTTGGTTCATATATTTTTTGGTCATAGCTGTATTGACCTTCACATAACCTTTAATTTTCTATTATTTGGTCAGCTGTTTTGTCAATTTTTATTCCTTTGTAGTTATTGTAATTCTCACTACAGACTAAGGAAAATGGTGGATAGGGTATATGACATGCCAGGTTAACATCAGTTCAGCTCAGGGACTGAGATTTCCCAAGTTTTCCTAGTTCTAGTTTAATATTTCCTCATCCATATCCTGATTTCTCTACATACAGTTTTTGAGTGAAGTCATTTTTAAGTGAGAAAATTCATTTTAACTTTGTTCTTTTAACCACAAATGTCAATTTCCCATCTATACTGACATCCTTTTACTGTGTGTAGAAACAATTTGTCAACGTTAGTAAAGACTAAAAAAGAATTATGGTTTTCTAGTAAATTCTGAGACATATTTGAGTGTCTGAGCTTCAACTAATCATAGATACTATGTCTTTCTCCAGATGAAGAAGGGAATTTTCTAGGAGGAATTCAAATCTGAAATCCATATCCTCATTACAACTGTGAAAGGTGTTAAAGAATTTTCCATTGCTAAGGTCAGAAATCCTATGGTGTATATCTGGACTGTGGCTGCCAGATACAAACCATCTAATACATACTACCACATGAACACTCACGATTCCTTCTGCAATTCAAGTTTCATATGGTCATCTGAAACAATGTTCACTGAAATAAGGTCAGTATATCCTAGGGGACATGATTTCTTCTGAAAACCCATTTAGTATAAAACACATAAACTCTGATACTAAATCTAAAAAAAAATTCCTTAATGACATTTTAAAGATACCTTCAAGATAAATATGAGTAAAATCAGTCATAGGTAAAAGTAAGGAAATACAAACAATTCAAATATATAAGTTACAAGGGAAATTCTTTCACGTAACTCACATCTAGACCTGTTTCTAAAAATTGGTTGTTATATTTGTAGTAAATATGGACTGTGAATTTGGGCACTTCTGTGTAAAGCCACACATATTCCCATCTAGCAAATAGACATCACACACACACACACACACACACACACACACACACACCTTTTTCTTTTTCTTTTTCTTTTTCTTTGTGAATCTGTTCTGGAACAAATTCATGTGCTTCTGAGGAATGTCTTTATGCGATAAGGTTTTGAGTCAGCTTAGTTATAGAGAATAGCATGAGCTCATTCTAGTCACCTCCAGGATTTGGGTTTCATTGAGATAGGGTATCACTATGTAGTTCTGGCTGTCCTGGAACCCATTATGTAGATCAGGATGGCCTCAACCTCTGAGACATATTTGCCTCTGCCTCCTGATAGCTGAAAATAAACATAAATGCTACTATGTCAACTAGATCTCATTCATCTATGAGTTTTCATGGGAAAAAAATCTATTTTTCTCACAAACCTTGTCCCTTCCTAACACTTTCAGGCTGAAGTGATTTGAGGATATTACCAAGAACCAGTGCAATGCCATATATATATATATATATATATATATATTTCAAGATCAAGAAGGGGCAAACTGACAAATACTACCCAACTGTCTAATTTAGCTACTGTTGGCATTTCTATCTGTTAATCATTAAAATGCACTCTGCATTTGGGTTTAGTTTTCTACTTCCAGAAGTTTTGTAAAAACTTCACTCTTACCCAGGAAATGACAGTGTAGGGAAGAAGCACAATAAATTCTGCCTTTGAATTAAGCCTCTGAATACAAAGGCTTTACAGGTCCAGGCAATCTGTTCAGAAGAACTGTGTACATGCTGGATACATCACTGATAATTTAAGACGAGTACTTTGAAGAAAGATTATTGAGTCAGTAGGATGTATCTCAAAGTTGAGGCACATGAGAGACTTTGATGTTGGGGTAGAGACATTAGTGATGTTTTCCTTGTTGAACAAGTTTCTGTCTATGAATAATGCACAGAGTACTTCTTGACAAGTGGAAAAAGAAAAATACCACAGGGAAATGAAATACATGGGTAGACTGGAAAGAGGAAGCTATTGGGGTGTGTTATAGGGGATATGCTTTTCAAAATCGACTACAAAGCAGAACAAAGCAAAACTCATGATACAGTTTGATGGAATTTTACTTGAATGATAAAGGTGAATAATAAAAAAAAAAGAGCTGAACATCCACAGTACTGCTATGAGGATAAACATTAAAATGCTGTCTGATGCAAGGCAGAGTAGAAGTGTGTGATTTACTAAGTAGCCACAGTGTGTGTCATGCTTAAAGATTTCTTTACTCTAGAGTCCACCGCCCCAATTCTTGTATAGGAGTAGGTGGTAATGAGGTCTTAAGTATGCAGGAGCTCTTGAGGTGGTCTTGGTGCCCTCTACCAACTATGCCAATGTGTTCTTGGAGGAGGTCACAACGTAAGCAGCACTGTCCACAAGCACAGGAGAGAGCCTTCATAAGAGTTGACTTGTGCTGGCATCCTGGCTGGCCTTTACCTTCAGGCCTCCAAAATCAGGCTGAATAACCTTTTGCTGTTCCAGAACAACCAGAGTCTTTCAGCTCTAACTCCCTAAGCAGATACTTGAGCAGCTGGGATAACTTTAGCTGTGTTAGGCTCGTGAAAGAGACCTTTTCCATAGTCTCTACTGAGTTGTCCTGTGACATAATGTCCTGGCTAGCTGTAAGATGGAGACACTCTAGGTGCCCAGTTCTCAAGCTGTAGATTGTGACCCCTTTAGCAATCAAATATCAGATATCTTGCATATCAAATATTGACATGATGCATATCAGTAGAAAGATTACAGTATTTGGTAACAACAAAGTTATAATATACAGTAGTAACAAAGTTACAGAATTCAGTAATAACTTAATAAGTAATTAATAAGTAATTTATGGACCTGGTCATCACAACAGAGGAACTGTACTAAAGAGCTGTTGCATTAGGAAGGCTGAGAACCAGTAACCTAGGTGAAAGGATGGGTGGATGCAAATGACACCTCAGGAGGCTGTTGCAGCAGCTCCTTTGTGCAGCGCATGGAGTTCAGGTGAAGCTGCAGAATCAGCAGTCAGCTCTTGAGATTTCAGGGAATAGTATGAGTCTGCTGCATAGCTTCCTAGGAATGAACATCTCTACATATTTGAACAGTTTAAGTAGCTCAAGTGAAGAGAGAAAATTTAGTTTAAGGAGGAGTATAGCCTGAAAAGTCTGGGAAGAGAAAAGAGAAAGAGCCAGATAGCAGTGAAAGGCACAATCAAAATAGCTTATCTGTGCCCTGATGCAGAAACGCAACAATGCATCAAGCCAGTGGTATGACCCTTTGCTTCTTGAATATTCTGTCACTATTCTGGATAACATCATACAATGTGTGCCACAATTTAGGTCAATATGACTCTTTATTATTTATAAAATGTTTCCTCTAAAGAATCTTCCCTCCAATAGATGTAGCTCATTTTAGTTTGGGTAATGCGTGATTCCTCTTTGAATTGTGGCAAATGATCTGACGCCAATTATCACAAAAAAGAAGAAAAGCTTATCTTGGTTCAGAGTTTCAGGTTGTTGCACCATCCCAGCAAGAGTATGTGGCAATGGTTGCTTATTCATCAGGAAGCAAATAGAGAGACAAAAAGGAGATGGGGGATCAGTATCTCCACCACAAGCAAGCTCAGGTAACCAAACTTCCATTCATCTCTTAAGATGTCACCTACCAGCATCAAGAGACGCTAGAAAATGTCAACTCATGAGCTTTCAGAGTACATTATATTTAAATAAACAGTAGACATTTACTGTTCATAGTCCTATAAGCTGGAAAAATCAAAGATGGATGTTGAAGTTGATCCAGTGTTGGTAGGGTTCACCTGACCATGTCTTCAAACAGGCAAAGAAGAAGAGGGAGAGGGAGAGGGAGAGGGAGAGGGAGGGAGGGAGAGATTTCTGCATTTGTGACTTTTCTCTGAAATCATTAAGCCCAGACAGATGGGCTTCTGTCTTGTGACTGATTCATCTCCTGTGACCTTTCTTTTTATATTATCAGTCAAGATTTTAACATATGAACTGAAGTAGGAATTGAGCTTTCAGTCTATAAAAGACCCATGGAAATGTTAGTATATATCTTTATTGTTGAGTTTGCAAATGAGAGAGCTGGATTTCTTCATAAAGATATATCTGTAGAATGCATATGCAGCTACATAATAATGCTGAATGGGAGCTAGTACCACCAATAGACATTGCAAGAGTACATTCCTAAGCTTTTGAGCTGGAAAGGCCCTGGGGCATTGCCTTCCTTGGCTTGGAAGGAAAATAAGAATGACATGAGCCTGTCATCGCAAACTTATCTACTCCCCAGTCTGTCCTGGAATACAGTTTGAAGATAAATAAAAAGTTCTAAAATTTCTTCTATTGAGAATAACATACACAGAGGCAGAGAGACACCTGATGCTGACAGCTCCTTCTGTTATTCCACAGCACCCCTAAGTTCATAGCATGCACATCAGGCAGCTCAAAACCACCCAGAACTTTAGTTCAGGGGACCTAAAGCCCTTTTCTGGACTCTGTGGATACCTGTATTTCGTTAATGTACTGCCATACCCACAAACACACAAATACCCGTAAACTTGAAATAATACAAATAAAAAGTTCTGAAAGAATATTTATGGTGAGGAGAAAAATGCATTCGTAAAATTATTTGAAACTTTTTCTATCTGGGGGAGGACAGAGAAAGGGTAATAGAGCTAAAAAACTAAAGCAGAGGAATAATCGATGTAAAACCCTTTAACAAAATGGGTGGTAGAAATGCCACAAAATGCTTTTAGAGCATAAGCTTTTCTATTACAATAAAATTTTCCGTGGCATGGTATTTTAATCAGGATTACACTGGGGGACTGAAATGAAACCATTAGAGCATAGACCATTTACTTATCTAACCAGAGGACCTTCACAGACTCTAAGCAATTTTCTTTCATTTCACATCTTGCTGTGTTATGTCACATATCAGATATGCAATTGAAAATGAAATTATCTGTAACCATGTCACCTTAATCGCATTTATTTAAAATGCAAAGGCTCTTCCATGCTACCTTATTAATTCTGAAAATACAGTATAGTAATTTTAACTAAGGACTGTGCATAAAAATTAAGTTTGAGGATGTGTTGAAGACTCAAACAGCAAGTAATAGAATTTATGAGAGAGCATGCATGTGTAGGAAACAGCATACATTGACACAGCTGTACCTGTGAGAGAACGCATTCTGGGACAAAGATGTCTGTGCCCTCCTCTACCCACATGTGCCTCTTAAGACTGAAAACTCTGACCACATGGTCCATTGTAAGTGTTCTTGCCTCATTTACCTACAGACAATAATAGCAGAGTCGTCCCTTTAACAGGTAAGAAGCTGACAGCTGGACTCTCAGGACTGTCTGCACCTTGCTACACAGTCTCACACTGTGATGCTCACAAAATTCATTTTATTATACTATTACATTGGCCATAATATTTACATTGATCCACACAGTACAAAGACTGTGAAACCACTGGATATTTTTGGGGGGTGGACAGTATTTGTTTGTTTTTAATAGCACGGGTAAATTTTCCTCACCACAGCTTCTCAGCTGGGGAGAATGCTAAATGCTGCTTCTGCTGGCCTGGGTATAGGAAGAAGGTTTTCTGGGCTTCATCCCAGTGAACCACATTGATCTCAACTTAACAGATATGCTTGTGTGTGTGTGTGTGTGTGTGTGTGTGTGTAGGTGTGGCTATAAATGTAAGTGTATGTGTTTGTGTAGTTGTGGCTCTAAATGTGCATGAGTGTTTAGTGTATTCAATGTGTCTGTAAGTATGCACATCTGGATGTCTTTGTGTGGCTTGGTGCCAGACAAACCTGTGTTTCAGGTTGCCAGACATGTGGACATATGTAAACATGTATATCTTTTAAATGTTTAATTGCTACATAAGGACATACCCAATGCTGATTTTAGTTATCTTTATTAATTCACATCTGCAGATCTTCCTGTCATCAAAATGCATTAGCAACACACACACACACACACACACACACACACACACACACGCACGCACGCACGCACGCACACACACACACATAAGCACAAAAGCACACACATGCTGTTTCTTGCACAATATCTCTCAAATGTGAAATTTTGAATTCTGGCTGTGTAATGTGTGCTGACAGAAACGTTGTTTCATTTATTCCTAGAAGATGAATAAAGATATAGCCTCCCCAGAAACCTGGTACCCCAACACATAGGCACCTCCTGTGTATGATCCCATTACACAGCTACTTGGCCTTGAGCAGGTTGACACTTGCTGATCCCACCTAAGCATCTCACTCCAAGTTTTCTGTGATTCAATATTATCCTCCTGTTTCTTTGTTACTCACAAAATGTAGCATGCTTCTGGTTGAGAGAGACTTGCTGGTGCCAGCTGTGAGAAAAACAATAAGCATATATTTGACTATGCCATACAGAAAGCTTTATCTACCACTTCTGAAAAGTCATGTCCAGAAAAGCTTTATGCTTCAAAACAAAGGGTACAATGATCATAGAAATATAATTCCTCATTTAGTTTTAAACAGGGAAGTTATTCCTTTAGACTGGCATTATTCAGGCTAAATGAAGAGTTATCATAAAGGACAGAGGAAAAGAGAGAAAAAAACGGGTAGGGAAGATGGCAGGCCTCAATTGCAGGACAGGATATAGTGAAGACAGAAGGAAGTGGTATAAACTTAAAAGGTAAATTACTGCTCAGAATTTATATGGGGAAATTCTATTGAAGAAAATGGAAAGAGCTAACCAGAAGTCAAAGACCTATTTTCTACTGGTAGCTCCTTAAGAAATCCTCCACTCTGAAGGTTTGAATGAATTCACGGAGTACTTTTGTTGTTGTTTTAACTTTTTATAAAATTAAATTATAATTCCATCATTTTTCCTTTTATACCTTCAACCCCTCTCATGTACATTGTCTTGTTCTCTCTCATATTCATGACCTCTTACTCTTTAAGAGTAATCACTCTATAATTTTCATTGATAGATGTAATGTATCATATATCTCAGGACTTCTGCAGGAGCAGACTCCTTCTCTCACACCTTTGTGTTTATATTACAGTGTGCTAACCTAAATATATAAATACAACCTACTCTGTCCATATGAAGTGTGTATGTCAATATATGAATGGGGTATAGTTCTTTGTATAAGCTTGGGGCTCTGTGAGGTGAGGTGAGATTCATCCCTTACATATGAAGAAAGTTTTTTTGTGTCATCGTTATTTGGGTCTTTTGAGGAGCAAGCAATGTCATTGAGACTTCATGGGTATAGCATACCAGTCAATACTAGGTGACTCAATTTATAGAAAACATGCTCTTCCTCTGTCATTCACAATATTTCTACTCCTTCTTGTGACATGGTCCCTAAGCCTTTTTTTATAGGAGTTGTGTTGTAGATAAATCAATTGAGGCTGGCTCCTGCATGGACCCTTCTTCTTTATATTTTGATTGGTTATGGATTTCTATAATGATCACCTTCTGTTGCAAAGAGAATTATCTTTGATGAGGGAAGAGCTACACTTCTCTGTGGGTATAGGATAAATGTTTAGAGTATAGCTAGGAATAATGATGATTCAGTAAAGTAGTAGTACTAACTTATCCAAGATCTATAATCTCACTAATGGATATTCAACCAGAGGGAGGTAGTAATTCAGTGTGGTGGCACAAACAGCACTGACAAGGTAGAGGCGTGCAGACCTCTAAGTCTGAGGCCATCTCAATCTACAGATAGTTCTGGGACACCCAGGGCTCCACAGAGAAATTCCGTCCAATTAAAAAAAAAAAAAAGGAAAAAAAAGAATTATGGAAATCATGGCCAGTACTGGAATTCAGAGACTTCTTTACCACAAGGAGAGCACTACATTAGTACTGAGAACCCTTTCCCTTTTTGTGCATCCATCTCCGGAGGCATCTTTTTTTATAGAAGCTAGCCATTATAGTATTCATTCTCCTTTAGAGACCCACATGGCAAAAAACTGAGAGAGGCTCTGGACACTGACCATGGAAGACCTGAGTAGGGCCACAAATCACTTTTCTAAGCTTAGACAGAGAACTTTGCCACTTCAAGTGACATCAGCACTTCTTATTACAAACTAGTAAGCTACCTTGAGACAGACAGACATAGTAAGTACATTTCTGGATTCTTGATTCATAGACACTAAAAAAAAAAAATAAATGTTTGTTGTTCTAAGAAACAAAGTTTTGGTGTCATTTGAAATGCATAATCAGGTATTTAATGGAGTAATTTTCCTCTATTCTCCATGGTAATTAAAGTTATGTTGAAAATTTGGATATTAGGACAAGCATTTTTAACAGGACAAAAGGGTTCTGGAGTGTATGTGGCATGGGGTATGAGGGAAGGGGCTCTATCCAAGACCTTGTAACAGACAGTTTGGAGGGGCTCAGGGAACCTCTGTCCTGGCTGGGTCTCATCTGTTAGTTTGATTCTCCTTCCCAAACTGCAAAGCAAATCTTCAAGAGCACTTTCTATACCAGCATACAGAACGCCAATTTTGGGTTCAGTTTTAGATTCTAAAATTTCAGGTCAAAACTTTGGAGATAAATGGTTTATTTCTGGTCCTGAGATGCTGTGCAGCCACATGGCCAGGTGGGGGTTTTAGCAACAGAGTCTCAGATTTGCTTGGTACCCATGGAAGACTTTGAAAGGATTAACGAGGATAATGTTAAGACTCACTACATGATTCAGAAGAAAAATACAGCATGACAAATATTCTTGTGTTCAAAGGTAACCTATTTTCTTAAAATATTTTTGGGTTACCCCTGGGATATAAACCTTTTTTAGAAAGTATATTTTGATCTATTTTCTAACTGTAATGAGACTGGCGACCAACTAAGAAAAAAAAATAGAGAGTTAACTTTTTATCAAGATGGATTGAAATGTCAAGGCCTGTTCAAATCTTAGCTCAACCACAAATTGGTTTCTTGATTGGGAGGTCAGTCTTTTAATTGGTAAGGTAGATAGATCTAATGACACTCTGAAACCATCACAAGGTTTATCCTTACCGGTTGCCCAGGAGCACCCAGTTCACAAGCAGGTGATGGCACACCTGGAGGGGTGTGAAGCCACTGAGAGCTGCTTAACTGGTGGTGTTGGTTCATGTAAAGTAATCATTCCTTCTGCCACACTTAGGGAATTGAATGTATACAGTAACGTATTGGCTGTTGTCATACAAACCAAGGAGTCTCACTAGGGATATCATTTGTCAGAAGACTGGTTGCTGAAGCAGGTGTATCATGCGACACTTCAGAAGTCCTAAACATGATGGGAGTATTTTCTAACCTTGCTTTTATTAGCATTGTATTTATTAGCAGGGATATGGCTTCTCCTTTGTTTCTGCTCACCCTGCTTATTTAAAACGAAGGAGTCCATCAGACTGACAGCATGGTAGAAGAAAATACAGTGATCCATGTTATAGTGGCCACCTGCCCTTTAGACATTTCTCAGTCTCTGGAAGTGTAACCCCATGATGAATGTTAGCTTAAGTGGGAGCTTTTGGAAGCATTCATTTAGGATAAGATCAGGAGAGGAGATGGTGAGTATTTGGTACCGAAAGGCATTCTTGTTGTTAGAGAACTCAGAATTGAAGTATTGCTTTTCACTGACTCTCCACAATATCTTCAGCTTCAAAAATAAATAAAATCATACATACACAGGCACTAGTGCACTTTAGTATATGACACTTCATTTCATAGTCTCTGTAAGTTTTCCATGGTGTTAAGGAAGCTACAGAGAATTGTAGAAGGATATAGGTGCATGTGTAATATAAAAAATGTTATGCATAGATAGCTATTGACATCCTAAAGTCCTCTACAACTTTGGTTCTTCTTGGAAGTCCAAGATCACCCAAAAAACAGGAGGAAACCTTGTCAACTGATACTAAATGGCAGCCAAAGACTACTGGACCATTAAGCCTTAGCACACCTACTTCTGCACCTTTTATTTGGAGGAATTGCTTTTGAGCACTCAGGTCTTCCTGGTGACCATAAGTAATGATCTGCAAATTTCCAGATGAGATGGCTTCATCAGCATTTAAAACACACACACACACACACACACACACACACACACACACACATGCACAATCATCAATAAGTTATTCTCTTCTGGTGAAATGAGCCAATTTAAGATGAATCTGGTGGGATTGCAAGCTTGTACAACCACTCTGGAAGTCAGTCTGACGTTATCTCAGAAAATTGAACACAGTACTACCAGAGGATCCAGCAATACCTCTCCTGGGCATATACCCAGAAGATGTTCCAATTGGTAAAAAAGACACATGCTCCATTATGTTCATAGCAGCCTTATTTATAATAGCCAGAAGCTGGAAAGAACCCAGATGTCCCTCAACAGAAGAATGGATACAGAAAATATGGTGCATTTACACAATGGAGTACTATTCTGCTATTAAAAAATGAATTTATGAAATTCTTAGGCAAATGGATGAATCTGAAGGATATAATCCTTAGTGAGGTAACCCAATCAAAAAAGAAGTCATTGGATATTTGCTCACTGATAAATGGATAGTAGCCCAGGTACTTAGAACACCCAAGATACAATCTGCAAAACACATGAAAATCAAGAAGGAAGACCAACGTGTGGATACTTCATTCCTCCTTTGAATAGGAAACAAAATACCCATGAAAGGAGTTACAGAGACAAAGTTTAGAGCTAAGATGAAAGGATGGACCATACAGAGACTAACCCACCGGGGATCTATCCCATAATCAGTCACTAAACTCAGACACTATTGCATAAGACAGCAAGTGTTTACTGAAGGGACCCTGATATAGCTGACTCCCATAGAAGTGGATGCTCACAGTCATCCATAAGAGGGAGCACAGGGCCCACATTGGAGAAGCTAGAGATAGAACACCAGGATCTGAAGGGGTCTGCAACCCTAGAAGAGGAACAACAATATGAACTAAACAGAACCCCCAGAACTCGAGTCTCTAGCATCATATGTAACAGAAGATGGCCTGGTCAGCCATCATTTGGAGGAGAGGCCCCTTGGTATTGCAATCTTTATATGCCCCAATACAGGGGAATGCCAGGGCCAAGAAGTGGGAGTGGGTGGGCAGGTCAGCAGGGTGGGGAAGGGGAGGGGACTTTTGGAATAGCATTTGAAATGTAAATTAAGAAAATATCTAATTAAAAAAAAAGAAAAAAAAGAAAAAACAAATAAGTTATCTTCATATTTAACTTACTAATAAAATTAATAGCTATTTAAATGTAAAAAAAAAGATGAATCATAAATGTAGATTTATTGTTAAGCCACTTTATTGGGCTGGTTCACTGGTTCCAAGGAGCAGACTGGGGAAGTTGACATGGGGAAGGAGACAGTGGGATCACAGGGATGAAAAAGAGAAAGAGAAAGAGGGAATAAGAGAAAGAACATGTGTATATACACAAATACAGAGAGAGAGGAGAGGAGAGGAGAGGAGAGGAGAGGAGAGGAGAGAAGAGTAGAGGAGAGGAGAGGAGAGGAGAGGAGAGAGAAGAAAGACCAAAAATATCTGGATTATATAACAAAAAGCTTCTGGAAAGGGGGAAACCCAACTCTTGAGCTAGAAAGTTCAGGGCAGAGGGCATAATTGTCCTGTAACAGGTAGAGCCTAAACCTAAAGGCCAGGTCCACTTTTGTATGTTAAATATGCACTTCAGCCCCTTGTTCCAGATCTGAAACTCAACACTGCAGGCTTTTGTTGATAATACATGAATAAAGAGTGATATATTCTTCTATGACTACTTTCTACTGCTATTTGGTGTCCGTATGGGAGGGAATGCTGAAAAGCTTGGAATGTTGGCCAGGTACAGGAAAAGCAAGCTGTTTTATTTGCTATACAGGTTTTGGGAGCATCTTGGGCTACCTACACAAAGGCCTAGTTAAGTCTTTTCAAGTTTATAAAAAGAAATAATTTCTACATATGCTTGTATTATTACTGTTTGTAATTTTTTCCTGAAATCCTCATTGTAGAAAGACTAGACACACACCTTTGAGTCATAAAAGAATCTTGGGAAACAGTTTAAAAATCTTGAGCTTGTGACTATGATAATGAATCTATAGTGGAATGTTTTACCAGAGTCAGACTAATAATCTATCAGAACTACATTGATTAATGTAAAAACTTTGTACTTTAAAGTTTCAATATAACAGTGGCACACTGAAGGGAAGAGATCTGAAGCAGATTCATTCCTCCCATATACCTTCAGTCACTTTCCTCTCACCATTCAAGCTTTTCAAGTCCTCCAACCTTAGTAACTTGCATTTACCAACCTCAAACACTTTCCTAGAACCTCAAACACTTTTCTAGAACCTCAAACACTTTTCTAGAACCTCAAACACTTTCCTAGAACCTCAAACACTTTCCTAGAACCTCAAACACTTTCTTAGAAGCTTTCATATCCTTAGCCTTCACACACACACACAGATACACACACACACACACACACACACACACACACACACACACACACGGGTGGGGTGGGGGGTTAGTCTCCATGCCTTCAGGCATCCAGCATCTTATAAGTACTGATACTCTGCCAGCTGCCTTATGAATCTTCTTAGTAACATCTCAACACTTGTCACCTTTAAACAGTATGTCTGCCAGGCAGCTACAGTGTGTTTTCTCTTTCCATTTCTATTGGTATCTACATTTCTGAAATTGAACACATTATCTCTATAGGTATAGTGTGGGGAATGTTGAAATTCCCTGCACTTTAAAAATTTATTGTATTAATTAAAATAATTTATCAAGTATTTTCCTTTGTCTACATGTGCTTCTAAGAAATCAAGCATTTATCATGAATTAGTAATGCATTTGAAATTTATCTACCTAGTGTTCATGCTCTCCAGAAATCCTTGGAGACTATGTGTGAAACAAAACTTCCTTGACATCAGAGAGAAAAACACTGAACACCTCATTCAAAGTGGACCTAGGGAAATATTTCTTCTCTTATTCAGAGGAGGTATAATAAGTAAACCAGATTACTAATAGAAAAAAAAAGGCAAAATGGGGTTTCCCATAGAAACAGCAGAAGAGAGTAAGGATGGGAACAGTCATCTAGATTTTCATCCTCTGAGGAATTCTTCCTAATTGTTGACATCTGCCTCTGAAGAGGTCTTTCTCTCCTTGAATTCTATAACTATTCTCCCTGCAAATCCACCTTCTCTACTTTTAAGCAGTTTTGCAATTCAGTACTACAAGAATCCTCCCTGCTGAGATTTGCTCTTTAGATCCTTTAGAGACTTGCAATGGCTCCCTCCCCACTGAGGGGAAGGCAGAGGAATTCCATGTTCTTGCCAAGCTTTCCTTACCATTGCTACTTCCTCTTTGCTTCTGCCACCTTTGCCTTTGAGCTTTGATTTGCATAGAGCTTGGAGCACTTAGAAAGATTACTTACTATTCCAAATCATTACCACTTTCACTGCTCTTTCTTCTGAGGTCAGTACCCAGACAGCTACAGTAAGCTTTAAATGGCAGTCTTCATGCCCTGGATAATCCTTACATGTAGTCAAAGCCACATGGGAAAGCAAGATATTCCACAGGCTTAGGCCATGCAGAAGTGGAAGTATTCAGCAGCCACAGTATAAAGGGTCTAGGTCAATGTTGTCTAGATGATAATCTGTCCAATTGGTTACCTCCATTCTCAGTTCTTTCCTGACATCTTATTCTTTCTTTATTCCTTTTCTCGTGTCCTTTATTTTCAGTTTTAGTCTCTGTATTTATTCCTCAATTTTAGTTTTTCTACTACAAATATATATCTATTTGCCTTTGGGTTCATGATTCATTGAAGAATGATACCCCAGACTCAAATAGTATGTATTCTGTAGAATCCAGCATGTTAGGGTCTCCTGTTACCAAAATAGACAACTAGGTAAGCTTGCAGGCCTGATTTAAAGCACATTATGGGAATTCCTGGGTTGGTGAGCTCTGTCTTACTCTATCTCTAGTCATTCCAGAACCATTACTGGGGCTTAGTGGTTGGAAACTGTTGCTGAGGAATCCTGGGGGGTGTAGGTGGGCTTTATCTTACTCTATCTCTAAGGGGCGGGGAGGGGCTGGTTGTTAACTGTTGACCTATTTATTGTCCTTGTTTCAGGTCAGGTGGTGGGCCAGTTTTTGGTGGCAGGGCACTTTCTGACTAGCTGCCTGAAGCCTAGGTTTTTAGACTTAATCTCCTGAACTGCTAATTTGAAGCCTGTCATGGAGTCAGCCTGTCTCATCAGGTGTATGGTACAATTTCTCCTCTAGGCAAGCATGACTTAACAGTAGGACTGGTTTCTGCTGCTGGAGCCAGAAAGCAGCTGTGTTAATCATAGTATATCACTCAGTTCAAAGGCATTGTCTATGGAGCTGCAGAGACAGGGCCTGTTAGCAATTAGGCACCTCCATAGCCAACCTCGATGGACCTGGTGGCAATGGGACTATCAGTCACCTTCATGGTCAGCCCGGAGGGACCCCGAGACAACTAGAAATGTCATCAATAGCTGCCCAGGAGCAACACATTTCCATTGTCTGTTAATATCCTCCTGTGCATGAGCCACACCCTGATTAAAAAGCCATGCTTTTCCTTCCTCTCCACTTATTTTCTTCCTCCATGCAGAGATAGCCTCTATGCTCCCTTATCTGCCTCCCATTAATAAACCCAGGTAAGACCTGTTGCATGGTGTGATTTTGTCAGGATTAGCTGCTTATTTTCACCAGCCCCCATCAGAAGCTGCACTTCCTCGGGCCAGGACTTACTCTGTTCCTCTTGTGTCCCTTTTTGTAAGTGTGCCATGATTTTCCCTCCTCCATGGCTTCCAGACACTCACATTACAATTCATCAGTTTGTCACTGTATCTGAACATTTCTCTTGTGAAATTCTACATTACCAGAGAGTTTCATGGGAATACATTCAATACACCAGTTCATCTGTCTATTTAATCCAATATTTTGGGCAACTATGAAATTTAAATATCATGAAAGTCCAAAGAATAAGTGATTTGACTTTTTAAAATTATATGAGCTATGAAATGATTGACTAATTGAAATAATATCAGCTGAAATTCCTCAGCAGATGCTTGGGTAAGAAAATATAATATATATTCTTAGTGAAATTTTATTCAAGGAGAGGGAAAAATAAAATGATATTCAAGGGAAAGTAATGGAACTCAAAAGTATTATCTCAACACAATGTCTTAGAATTAGAAATACCAATAGCATGTTTTCACTCTTATAGGCTGATCATTCTTTGGTCTAAAGTTTTATGGATGTCTATGTGTGTGTGTGTGTGTGTGTGTGTGTGTGTGTGTGCGCACAGGTCAGTTAACTGGAAAGGCAATAAGCAAGGGTTCAATATAGGGTTTGTGGAATGTTGGAGAAAGAGCTTAGCAGTTAAAAACACTTCTTTGCTTGGGTCACAGCATTCAGCTCAGATAGTTCACAACTGCTGGTAAGTATGGTTCCAGGGGACATGACCCCAGCCTTTGTAGTCCTGAAGCATACGGATGCAACTAATGCATGATCACATGTATGCATATGACACCCACCCACATACACATACAACTAATGCATGTTCACATGTATGCACATGACACCCACCCACATACACATACAACTAATGCATGTTCACATGTATGCACATGACACCCACCCACATACACATACAACTAATGCATGTTCACATGTATGCACATGACACCCACCCACATACACATACATACACATGTATGCACATGACACCCACCCACATACACATACATACACATGTATGCACATGACACCCACCCACATACACATACAACTAATACATGTTCACATGTATGTACATGACACCCACCCACATACATATACATACACATGTATGCGCATGATACCCACTAACATATACATGTGTAGCAATAAAAAACAATTTTATGGTTGGGGGTTTATCAAAACTTGAGGGAAGGAGCAGGGACTGTTTTTCATAGTTTTCCCTGCTTTGGGAACCTGTGTCCTCCTACTAGGTTGCTTTGTCCAGCCTTAATATGAGGGCCTAATCTTATTGCAACTTGATATTCCATGTATGGTCGATATTCCTGGGGGGTCTGCCCTTCTCTGAAGGGAAACAGAGGAGCCTGGATGGTGGGGGTGGGGGGTAGGTGACAGGGATGCAAGGGGTGGGGAGTAATGGGAGGGAGAGGCAACTGCAGGGATGGAATGTTTGAGAAAATAAATCAATATTTTTTTTAAAAGGGCCACAGCATTAGGAGACTTGAGAACCACTAGATTAGAAAAAAGATGGTCAATAAAAAGTGTATGAAAATTCCATAGTGAGACTCATTTCTTTTTTATATTTTTTAGAAAAATAGTAAATAAATACAATAGTGAAATACATTGTAGTTTCTGATTTTTTTTAGTCAGAAATTGGAATGCATATAGGAAAATACAGATACCAGAAAATAGTTTGGTTAGTAAAGTGATTGCCACACAAATGTGAGAATCGGAGTTTAGAACATTATCCAGCATTATCCAGGCCTGGCACATGCCTGCAATCCCAACTCCAGGCATCTAAGGACAGAAGAATCCTTGGGGCTTGCTGGGCCAGCTAGTCTACTAGGTTTACTGAGAGTCCTTGTTTTAAAAAATAAATGGAGAGCCACTGAAGAATATACCTAACGCAAACCCCTAGCTTCCATACTTATATGTGTATACATGCACACAGAGAGAAATACACATACACACACACACACACACACACACACACACACATACACACACACTCACATGAGAGAGAGAGAGAGAGAGAGAGAGAGAGAGAGAGAGAGAGAGAGAGAGAGAGGAATAAATACAAGCAAACCCTTGCCATTTAGGAATTTAGGAAACCCTGCTGTAGGGTTTTTCCCAGATTGCTCTTGTTCTGGTCTTATTGCATCAAACAATTGTGTTTATCCCCACAAAAAAAAGGTAACCATGCCTATGAAGGATTTTTTTTTAATCACATTTATTTTTATCTCCCCCCTTAGGTTACATACAGCATAGTAACACAGCTTCTGGCCCGGTGTGTTAATAATAAGTGCTCTGTATGAGTGGTGTAAACTGTTGAGAAAAGATACTGTGATGTCAGCTCAATCAACATTCTGTGCAGCCAAACTTGAAGTTTAAGCATAAGAGAATAAAATTTTAAAATGGAAGAAAGAAAGGAAACCCAGAAGAAAGGAAAGAAACTCAGAAAGAAGGAAGGAAGGAAGGAAGGAAGGAAGGAAGGAAGGAGGGAGGGAGGAGGAAGGACAATGGCTATGTAGGCTGCTAGGAAACACATGACAATTGAATATCCAGGGCCACCACACTCAGCTGTTGCAACTCTTACATATTTTTTCATTTGATAAAATGCAATTTTCTGTCAGGGTCAGCTGTGATGTGCTCTTTTTCCAGATAGATCTCTGCTTGCATTCAAAAGGCCCAATTATAGTGAGAATTCTATCATTTTGATTCTAAACACATTTGTGTTTCTGATACAATGTGAAGCTTTCCAACTAATTAGAAAGCACTACCTTTAAGAATACAGATATTATATATTAACCCTCACAGGCATGCTGTTATATTTTTGTTTATCAATTTAATTTAAGCTCTTGGCCCTTGAACTTTCACACAGAGCTTATGTTTTATGGGAGCAGAAAAAAGATGGTATAGAAAGCCCGTGGAATCATGTCCCTTCAATATGCTGAATTGCTGAATGTTATTTTCATTTATCTCATTAGTAATGGAATATTGTAATCAAATAAAGATGAATTTTAACAGACATTGAACCTGTAATTTTAAAATGTTTGTAAAACTTTTCCTTATTTATAAGTTTATCTTAACCCACAAGTATCCTCATATTCTTGGTATCCCTGTGAAAGTTGTCAGATTCAAAAGAAGCCAACTGTGTCAAACCCTGACAAATGGTCCCAGCAAACTCATGAATGGAAGGATTTCACACATGATTTGTCTGACAAAAGGGACTTTCTCAAGGACAGAAAAATCTCTCTCAAGAAAACTCCAACACTGTTCCAGCCCTATCCTGAGAAACTGCTTTAGCTGTTTGTTAAGTTTAGCTGTTCACTCCAGCTGCTCACCCTGGGAGCTTACCAGGGTGATAGGGAACCTGGAGAACCAACAGACTGTCTTTTAAAACAGTGCCTGGAGCTTTGCTTTTTTCCCTAAAACTTCTTGTTGTGGTAACTGCCATCGCTTGCCCAGTTCAGAGGCTGCCTGCCTCTACATAGGTGCCCCAAGTTTCAGGTTTGTTCTTTGTTATTTCCAAAATGAAATTTTCAGCATAGAAATTCATCTTTGTATTTTTTGTCCTTCAGAGGAATGGAGACTCTAGTGGTCGTCCGTAAAATTCCAGGATGTGATCCAGACACAATTGGTTCATCCACCAAGAAGATTCTTTATTCATTCAGCAACCAATAAGTGGAAAACAGTTAGACCTTTGTCATAAATCCTAAACATCATATCAGTGGGGTGATCATTTGACACTGCTTTAATAGGCTGAATTGTGTCCTTACTCCAAAATATGAACCACCAACATCTCATAATATAACCCGGCAATTCTGTGTTGGGATGGTTTGTCAGACATGACTCATGCATTTAATAAAACAAGAAAAATAGAGATGGCAAACTGAATTTAAATAAAACATCAACAAAGAAAAGATAATCAGCATATGTACCTGGACTCTCAGTTCTATAGCTCAGTGCTGTCTTCTCCTTGAATCCAAGAAAAATTAGAAACAGAAATTGATAAAAGAATATTGATTTATTTATAATTAGGCCACATTAGGAAGAGAAAGGCCCTGGCATCTACCACGCATGCCTATGGTAGCTTTAGAATTTATTAAAAACATATGATATGGCCAGTAGATATGCAGATTTCACTGTGAAACATTTTATTGGTCCTTTCTTAGGGGAGTTGGACCTAGGCTTTCTCTATCATCCTCATTCTTATGACTTTGTCTTTATCCTCAGCATAGAGGGTAAATTGTATTGTTTCAAATCACACAATCATAATAACCCTAAAATGACATAGATGGTTAAATTAGCTAAGATTTCAAGGCAGCTATAGTGAAAATATTGCACCATTTTTTTAGATTGTATTATTATTTTATTATATTCTTTGTATCAGTGATCAGTTTAAGAAGAATGTTCCCAACATCCTTCAAGATAGCACACATCTTTAATCCCAGCACATGGGAGACAGAGACAGAGGCAGGTGGATTTCTATGAGTTCAAGAACAACCTGATCTACCTGTAGTAGTTCAAGAACTACCTGTTCAAGGACACCTAAGGCTACACTGAGAAACTGTGTCTCAAAAAACCAAATGTAAAAAAAGAAGAAAGGAAAAATGAAGAATGATGTTTCCATTCAAGTGTGACATGTACTACGACCATATTCACTCACCCATGCTTTTCCCTTTTTCTGTACCTTGCTTTGCTACTTCCTTTTCTTCTACTGAAAGTCTCCCATATAGTCCTATGTCATATATATTTTTATGTAATAGGATTCACATATGAGAAAAATGGGCAGTATTTGTCTGAGTCTGACTTATTGAGTCTAATGTAAAGATATCAACTTGCATCTATTTTCCTACAGATGAGACACTTTTATGCTTTAAAATGAGTGACACTCCACATATTCTTTACTCATTCATTGTAAATGTACACCTAGATTTATTCCATCCATGGCTTGGCTATTGTGAATAGAGCTACAATTAACATGGATGTGAGAGGTCGCTGTAGTGAACTGACTTAGATTTCTTCGCTATATTCTCAGGAGTGATACAGCTGGAGCACATGGAAGTTACATATCTAGATTATATAACCCTACATACTGATTTCTAGTGGATGAGCTAATTTATACTCTCACCTGTAGCATAAAGTTTTGCCCCCTTCAATCTCCCAGTCCTAGGTTACCCTGTATCCACCATACTGGAGAGAGAAGGGAGAAGAGGAGATGAATAATGAATAAACCAGCTTAAAACATTACATTTTTAAATCAGAGATTTGTAAAATTGGAGGAGAAAGAAGTGGATCCACTCAGTGGCAGAGTTAAAAGACCTATCTCTGTACAGTCTCCACAATAGGCATAAGGATAAGTCTCTACATCATCCTTCTTTCTCTGGTGATTTGTGTTAGTATCTTCTAATGGAAGCATATAGTTTTTGAACTTTGCTTCTCATGCTGATCTCTGCATTGTTTTCCCACAACTACAGTGTTGTTTTTGGTCAAAGCATTAGGTACATTACTTTAGTTGCCTTCCTGTCTGTAGCTATGTTACACAGCCTTCGTCAATGTTTTCCACTGACTTATCTTAGCTCTTGAAACATTTGAACAAATCTCATCGTGTCTGCCATTTCAAGACAGCTAGATTTTTTCCAGTCCAGTTTATGACTCACACCAGCTTTTCAACTCTGGGGAAAGTCCTGAGCTCTGATTTGACATTTTTACTTTCTGGTTATGGCATTCTGAAGTTGGGATCATAGGCCATAATGTGCTAACATTTCCCCAGGCTCATGTGTTGACCACACTAGCAGAGCATTTTGCCTACCTGTTAACTATTCTCAGGCTCAGGAAGAAAAAAGTCTTCTTAAAAGATCTAATTAAAAAAAAAAAAACTCTCAATAGCAACAATAACCACAATAAAACTAAAGTCCTGATTAATTGAGTACATAAATCTATCAGACTTTCAAAGAACAAGTAACACAAGTTGGGCACAAATTATTCTATAATATAGAAAAGAAACACTTCCAAACTCTTTTTACAAAGATTGTTTCACCCTCATACCCAAACTAGGTAAAGAATTGACAAAAACACAGAGACAATTATAAACCAATATTCCTGATTAACTTGGATACAAAAATTCTGAATAAAATGCTTGCAAATCTTATTCAGTCACACATCCAAATATTATCCATCATGATCAAATTGGCTTTATTCTAGAAATGTAAAGATACTCATGTAAATCAAGAACCATAATTCACCACACAAATGGACTCCAATTCAGAAACCAAATAATCATTTTAATTGAAACAAACAAGCAAGCAAAGATGTTTGACAAAATCCCACATTCCTTCACAATTAAAAATCCTGGAAGCAGTAAAGATGAAGTGAATATACCTCAGCCTGAAAAAGAATATAACAAACCAACAGTCACCATCAGGTTAAATCAAGAAAAACTGGAAGTATCCCCACTAAGATTAGGAACAAAACAAGGGTTTCTACTTTTACTACTCCCTTGAGATATAGTGCTGGAAGCCATAGATAGAGCAATAGGTTAAAAACAGGAAATAAGGACATTATGAGTTTTGCAGGCAAATGGATGGAACTAAAAAATATCATCCTGAATGAGGTAACTCAGACCCAAAAGGGCATGAATGATATGTGAGTACATTAGTTAGTGTATATTAGCCAAAAAAAAAAAAAAATACAGAATACCTAGTATACACTCCAGAGAGAAGGGCTCAAGTGAGGATGCCTCAATTCAGCTTGTGAAGATGTAAGGAACAAGATGTAAGCAACATAATGAAACAATACCATGGATGAATGTAACCATGGAAACCAAGCCTAGATTGTGTGCATGAGTGTAAAAAGTTGAAGTATATGCCCAATGAAGTAATATGTGAATGTCTTAATTATGATTGGCTAAGGGTAGCTCAAATACCCTGGTCTAGCTACCACAATTCACTTACTCCTGGAGTCCCATGGAGATGCTGTCATGCTGAGATTTCAAGTCCACTGACCCAGATGCCTGCCATATAATAAAATGAGCCCACACAGTGGATCAAGCTCCAGGTGGACCCAAAAGCAGAAAGACACATTGTGAACCTTACCTGATGCACTGCCATTGAGCCAGGCTATGACATCAGGCCAGACTGGAGGTTAGTGAAGTGTGTGTGTGTGTGTGTGTGTGTGTGTGTGTGTGTGTGTGTGTGTGAAGGAATGTGGTCCCATTTTGCTATTTATTTGTTTATTGCTACTTGTCAATAAATAAGCTATTGTAACCTAAACTCTGAATCCCAGGCTCCCTCCTCTCCTCTGTCCTCAATCCTGATTCAGGACAGAGGGAGAAGAAAGCAATCATGGGGTGAGGGGGTAGAGGGAGGGAGGGACTAGGTGTGAGAGGGAACAGGGAGGAGAAAAGGGGAACATAATCAGGTATGGGGGTCGGGCAGGAGTGAAACCTGAGGGCCAGCAGAAAGAATGGAAACAGGCAACCTCAGAAGGTAGGAGGTGATGGAATAGGATCGAAGACCCAGAAATGAATCCACACACCTATGATCACATGATCTTTGACAAGGGAGCTAAAACTATCCAGTGGAAAAAAGACAGCCTTTTCAATAAATGGTGCTGGCACAACTGGCAACTATCATGTAGAAGACTGGGAATTGATCCATTCTTATCTCCTTGTACTAAGGTCAAGTCTAAGTGGTTGAAGGACCTCCACATAAAACGAGAGACACTGAAACTTATAGAGGAGAAAGTGGGGAAAAGCCTCGAAGATATGGGCACTGGAGAAAAATTCCTGAACAGAACAGCAAAGGCTTGTTCTGTAAGATCAAGAATTGACAAATGGGACCTCATAAAGTTGCAAAGCTTCTGTAAGGCAAAAGATACTGTCAACAAGACAAAAGGGTCACCAACAGATTGGGACAGGATCTTTACCAATCCTAAATCAAATAGGGGGCTGATATCCAATATATATAAAGAACTCAAAAAGGTGGACACCAGAAAATCAAATATCCCCATTAAAAAGTGGGGCACAGGGTTAAACAAAGAATTCTCAACTGAGGAATACCGAATGGCTGAGAAGCACATGAAAAAATGTTCAACATCCTTAATCATCAGGGAAATACAGATCAAAACAACCCTGAGATTCCACCTCACACCAGTAAGAATGGCTAAAATCAAAAATTCAGGTGACAACAGATGCTGGTGTGGATGTAGAGAAAGGGGAACACTCCTCCATTGTTGGTGGGACTGCAAGCTTGTTCAACCACTCTGGAAATCAGTCTGGCAGTTCCTCAAAAAATTGGACATAGTACTACCGGAAGATCCTATAATACCTCTACTGGGCATATATCTAAAAGATATTCCATCTGGTAATAAAGACACATGTTCCACTATGTTCATAGCAGCCTTATTCACAATAGCCAGAAGCTGGAAAGAACCCAGATGTCCCTCAACAGAGGAATGGATACAAAAAAGTGGTATATTTACACAATGGAGTACTACTCAGCTATTAAAAACAATGAATATATGAAATTCCTAGGCAAATGGATGGATCTGGAGGGTGTCATCCTGAGTAAAGTAACCCAATCACAAAAGAACTCACATAACATGTACTCACTGATATGTGGATATTAGCCCAGAAACCTAGACTACCCAAGATACAATTTACTAAACACATCAATCTCAAGAAGAAGGAAGTTCAAAATGTGGACACCTCACCCCTTCCTAGAATTAAGAAGAAAGCACACATTGAAAGAGTTACAGAGATCATGTGTGAAGCTGAATCCAAAGGATGGACACAATGACTGTGGCTGCCAGGGATCCATCCCACAGTCAGCCACCAAACACAGACACTATAGCATATGCCAGCAAGATAGTGCTGAAAGGGCCCGGATATAGCTGTCTCATGGGAGACTATACCAATGCCTGGCAAACATGGAGGTGGAAGCTCACAGTCAACTATTAGATGGAACACAGGGTTGCCAAGGAAGGAGCTAGAGAAAGTACCCAAGGAGCTGAAGAGGTCTTCAACCCTATAGGTGGAAGAATAACATGAACTAACTAGTACCCCCTGAGCTCATGTCTCTAGCTGCATATATAGAAGAGGATGGCCTAGTTGGCCATCATTGGGAAGAGAGGCCCCTTGGTCATGTAGACTTTATATGCCCCAGTACAGGGGAACGCCATGGCCAAGATGTGGAGCTGGTGGGTAGGGGAGCAGGGCCGGGAGGGGCGAGGTTATAGGGAACTTTCTGGATAACACTTGAAATGTAAATGAAGAAAATATCTAATAAAAATTGGAAAAAAAAAACCACCAACAAAACCAAACAAAAAGAAGGTAGGAGGTGGGGGGACTCTCTAGAATGTACCAGAGACTTAAGAGGTGAGAAACACGCAGGATTCAAAGGGAGACACCTTAGAGAAATGCCCAACAGTGGGAAGAGGGCACTTGTAGGGTCCATCTCTAGTATCATGTCATTCAGTGATTAAGAAAATGCCCTACAGTTTTGCCTATTCTGCTATCTTACAAGAGACAATTTCTCAAGGGAGGCTCCCTCCTCTCAAAAGACTCCAGCTTGTTTCAAGTTTACATAAAAATTAGCCAGTACTACTGACAGTTTTTCAGTATGATATACAAACACATCATTGTTAAGCCTTTCCTTTCTTGTTCATTTCCAAGATCATATATTAATATTAATATTACATCTAAAATATTTCGAATATTAAAAGTCCCACAGTCTTTGAAAATCCCTGTTTTTCATGGGCTCATGTACTGAACTATTGATCTCTAGTTGGTGAAACTGTGTAAGAAGAATTGGGAGATATGAGGTTGAAAGAGTGGTTTCATAGTAGATGAGAGAGCTTTGGAGTTTCAAAAGCCCATGCTATTCCCAGTTAGTGGCCTTAGACTTGTGGTTGTGTCTCAAGATGTAAGCAATCTGATACACTTTAATGCCATGTGTGCCTGCCCCTTGTCATGCTCCCCAGAGTGATGGCCATGAACTCATTCTGTGAAACTGTAAGTTTTCAATAAACTCACTTATAAATTTTTTTGGTCATGTTTCCTTATCACAGCTATAGAAAAGTAAGACAGAAGTTGTTGCCTGAAGTGGAGCTATTGTTGTGGCAGGCCTGACAATGCTGGCTTTTTTTTTTTTTTTTTTTTTTTTTTTTTTTTTTTTTTTTTTTTTTTTTTTTTTTTTTTGGAGGAATATGAAAGATTTTGAAAAGGTCAGCTCAGGAACTTTGGAAAGGTCATGGAACACTTGCCACTCTGGAAGGGAGAGGCTAATTAATATTCCTTAGACCACAGGATGGGGATCGACCTGTGGGGTGGGACACATTCCACAGGATGGACTGTTGCCCACCTTCAGACAAGAGAAGTTGTCACCTCATTCCCTAAAGACCAATCAGTTTAACAGGTGCACTGTTCTGCCAATCATATTGTGCTCTATTCTATTGCTGGTGCTCTATTCTGCCCCTGGAAACCATATAAAAACTCACTGAATAGGTGCTGGGGGTCGCCACCACTCCTTCAGGTCTGGGACGCCAGTGCACTGGAATAATATATTCCTCTTGCTTTTTTGCATCAATCCCAGCTCCACATGCTTCACTCAGGTGCTTCCCTGTAAGCCAAAGCTCCCAGAGTCTTACAATTTGAGACTTACCCCAGTAGAATCTTGGAAGATAGTAGTGTTGAGACCCAGCCCAAGACATTTCTGAGGGCAACAATATTAATAGAGATAGAGACAATTATGGTGATATTTTGGCATAGAATGTGACTGCTTTTCAGTGCACTTTGTAAATCTCAAATGTTGGGACAAACATCTGGGGTTCCTATTTAACATATCAAAGTGAATGTGGCTGCCAGGTTTTTCAAATGTCACTCAGCACCTATCTGTTGCAGGGTCCTCCTGGCTTGCAAGCCCTGTCCCTTACCCTGAGCCCTCCAACCTTTGGGGCTGTGCTGCCCTTCCCTATATTACCCAAACATTTTGGCCACCCATCCTTTTGTACCTTTGTCCTGATGGCTGTTGTACCTGGTTCCCTTCTCTTCCCTTTTCCTTCCCTTCCCCTCTTCTCACATGGTTTAAGGCCATGTGTCCACTGTGAACTCTCTCAGATGTCTCACCTATGGTTATGCTGAGAGTTTATCTACACTAGACTTTATCCTCCACTATACCTAGGAGCACTCATATTCTTTCTTATGTATTTATTTACCTTTATCTTAAAAATCTGCGTGAGGCTAAATTGAAGAGTTTTAGACTAAATTCATTGGTAAAGGAGATTTCAAGACTTTGCCACCTGGTTACTGACAAAAACTCTTATGCCTATTTGCAATAAGAAAGACCAACTAATGAAAAAATAAATACAAAATGCACAGTTTGTGGGAAAAAAAAAAATCTAAGAACTGTAATATTGGCCAGGCAGTGGTGGCACATGCCTTTAATCCCAGCACTTGGAGGCAGAGGCAGACAGATTTCTTAGTTCGAGGCCAGCCTGGTCTACAGTGAGTTCCAGGACAGCCAGGGCTACACAGACAAACCCTGTCTCAGAAAAAACAAAAACAAAAAAGGGGGGTTGGGGAGTGTAATATTGGATCCAAAGTACCATGTCCAGTGTTGCAAAAGCTAAGACTGGAGAGTTCCTGGAAGAGATGAGCCAAGCCTCTGAAGGCAGAGACCCACAAGCTCTCTGTGTTCCCTTTACAAAGAAAAGAGTATCTTTTACAGTTTGGGATATTTAAAAGGCAGAGTGCTTACCTGAGTGCCCGGACTTACCTAAAGCTTTAGAGGTCATAAGGACATGTAAGTGTACTTCCCCCAAAAGATATTTTCCTTCTGGCTATCAGAATGCCTTACACAGAGACCTGTGAACTCCAACAGGAGGATTAACTGAATCACCAGCTGTTACTGAAGTTAGGTTTGCTCTTGATGGAAGCTTTATAGACCATCTGTATGGCAAGGCAGGGCTTATGATGAAAGAGATAAGAAGCTCTCAGTGAAGCAGAATGAAGGGAATGATGCCCTCAGGGCAAGACTCCACCCAGCCACACTTCCAGTTTGTAAAAAGGAACAGTTATCTAACAAAGAAAATAATGTAAGTGCAATTCAAGAAAGGGGCTAGATTTCATCCCAAACAGGTAACCTAACTTGTGACCTTGCCACATTATTCTGGTGCAAGAATCATTAATGATACAGGAGTAAAGGAAAGACTCTAGAGGTTTATAATTTATCAGTTAGATTTATGACAGTAAATTCTCAATCCCAAAAATGCCCACACAAAGAACTCAAAACTCAATTGATATAAACACAAGCTGCATACCCTAGATGGGGCAAATACACCCTGCATTACTTTATTGTCCTTCTATAATATCCACAGATACCTGTGACTCTTTCAAGCCACATGGATGAGGTTCATCATCCTCTCCTACAGGTTTCATCTTGTCTCCTCATCTCCATCTGTCTCTCTGCCTCTCTCTACCCCTCTCTAATACTCTCAGCATGCTGTCTTTTTCCACCACCCAATCACAGGCTCATGCCTAATCTTTCACCTGCCCTCACCCGCATACAGGCAGCAATCTACACAGTGGTGCACTGGTTTTGTTACTTATGATCTGACCTGGGACTCCTAGAAGTCCATGCTTTACCTGGGCTGGAGCTGCAGTCTCTTATCCACCAGTTTTCCACTGTATTTCCCATGAAGGGCTGGTGGACATAAAATATTACTCTGAAGATTACTGGCTACTCTTAGCCATGGAGCAACCACAGTTCTTCTGTAACGACTCAGAACTTTGGAAGACTCAGTCATTAATTGTGAAAAGCTTGGAACCTTTGGATGAATTAGCCTGGCTCTGATCTTGGAGACACTAAGTCTAGCTTCTGGCATGAGGGTGTTTTAAAGGACTCACTATAAGTGTTTCTTCTCAGATGGAAGGGTGTCCTGGGACTCAGAAGCCAAGGAATGACATGGTAGAGAGATACAATCTGGAACTAAGACCTTTGGAGGACTGTAATGGGAAGAGTCATCAGAAAATGTTTTCTGGAGGGAAACAAAACATATGCTGATGGGCACTTAGGCTGTTTGCTAACAGCTGAAGAAAGTGACCAGAAGGAGGAAGGCCAAAGACAGGGCTGAGATGGCAGAGAGAGGGGAGCTAGAGAGATGGAAACCCCAGAGGGAAATATACTCTGTAGACATGGAGGGATCTGCTCACCTTATTTAAACCCATCACCTGAAGATGATGTCCAGTTGTTCAGACTTTATCACTGTAATGATGTTATCTGAGCTGCTGAAAACTCAGCCTGATTACATCACACAATATTACTCCCCATCAAGAAAGGGAGTTACATTGTATGATTACCTAACTGTCCTGGTTAGGACAAAATCCTAACCGACTTGGCACAGAGAGCTCAGGAACCTGAGCCTCCATACAAGCCAGATTTGCCTTTGTTCCATGCCCCAAGTCAGGAAATCCCTTCCAGCTCTCTATTCCCTGGGGTACAAACTTGCCCAACATCTTCAAACTCCCAAGTGGCTGAGCATCATAAGGGCAGGACGGCTTGCCTCACTTCCTCACTCATCCAGATCCATTTCCTTCCTTAACAGGTTCTGTCTTCCATATTAGCCTCCACTCAAGGACTGGTATATAACTGTTAAATGAATTCTGCTTCTCTATGGATGTTCTGTACTCCTCTGGGTTTTCCCAGTGCTTAGCTGAGAACTAGAGCACATGAGACGCTTGCAGTGTTTCTTATAACAAAGGTAGCTGCACTTGTATTTTCTCACATAATAAATAGATCAACATGAAGACTAATGACCAAGTCACATTCAAAGTTCAGGTCACCTGCTTCTCCACTTGTGGGTTCTTTACTGAGGCACAGAAAGCCTGCCTTCTCTGAATTAACTTTCGGGAGTTGTCTACAGGCTACATGTGACTTACTATTCTAAGTGTCTTTATGTACTCTAACTGTCATGTCCTTGTTCCTCTCTACACTGGAATGTTATTTTGTTCTTCTCAGGGCCCCCTGAAGATGCTCAGTTCCAGGTATAGCGTGGGAACTGAGTGGGAAAGAGTGGGGAGGGAGGATAGCCCACATCCGGCCAGAGTTCCTCCTATGCTCTGAGCAGGCAGACGCAGGAGGGCCGCCAGATGCTTTCCACTTGGCCCAGGGTGGGCATCTAAGCCACTAACCACACTCAACGGGGGATAAACAAGGGGCAGCCCCCCGACTGGGGACCCCAAGACGACACCCTGTAGCCCCAGGGTTATGGGAGAGAGGGCTTAGGAGAGAGAGATTCCCACGCAGGTGAGAGTCCTTAGTCTGAGCCTGACTGGGCCACAGGAAGGCCTTTCATCGGGAGATTAGAAACGGCTCATTAGGAGAAAGCCTATCACATCGTCCAAGCGCAGGGGGGGCTTGATGAACAGAGACACTTATGGATTTAGAGCTATATTGTAGAAAGGCAGTGGGGAAGAGAGAAGGTAAGGAGAGAGAGAGAGAGAGAGAGAGAGAGAGAGAGAGAGAGAGAGAGAGAGAGAGAGAGAGAGAGAGAGAGAGAGAGAGAGAGAGAGAGAGAGAGAGAGAGAGAGAGAGAGGACAGTAAGGGGAGTAAGAGCAAGAGAGCAAAAGAGTGAGGAGGGGCTAAACAGCCCTTCTTATGCTATTCTGTTCTTTACTTTTGCTAGGTAACTGGGGAGAAGTTTAGCTCGACCGTCAGAAGCTTGGGACATTGCCTATGTGACTACTAACCATGCTTCTCTTGTGGGGGTTGAGGGAGCGGTAACTTCGACAGGGGCAAGGGTTCCAGGATACATGAGAGAACTCCTTCTGTCCCATGTAGGTGAATTATCACCACCGGGTCCTGGGGTTCAGACCTCAGCTCCACTGGAGACCAGACTTTCTGTGTATAGTCCAATGCCCAACAGTATAGGACGTTTCTGAGTTACCCAAGGCAATTTAGCCTCTTAATTCTCTGTGTTATACATAAGAACTTTGTGATAAGACTCATCTGCTGAAGATAGCATACACACTGGTCATAAGACATGGAAAAATAAAATAGTACTGATTCAGAAACATTCTTTCTGATGGTTAGCTTTCAGAGACCTAGAAGGTATAATACAGATTGCTAATGAGGAGGTGAGTTATCCATAGTCTTACCCAGCTGTGTACCCAGTAAAGTACAAGAGAACTGGTATGCCATGATATGTCCATGGATGTAATTGACACCCATGTATTTGGTTATAGAAGTAACCAACTAGTTTCTAGTTGGATTTAAGGCTGATTTCACAGGAGAAAACCATATCCAGTACCGCATATATTTCCCCAAACCCACAACCAAGGATATCATAGACCCCAGAGGTAAACTCACCACTATTATTCTGCTTAATGGACATAGTATCAAACTGCCCTTTAAATTTGTGCTTCTCTCCCCATTAGATTAATGCAGCGCTTAGACTTCATCAGAGATGTTGCTTTGTACAGCTGATGGTAGCAAACATAGAAACTCACAACTGTTAAAAGTGCAAAGGAAGAGTGTCAGTGGAGTGGTCAGTCATAGTTGGGATGTTTATATCACTTACTCCCTTGACCGGGCTCAGAGACCACTGTGGAATAGGGAGTGAAAGAATTATAAGAACATGCAGCTGAGGAGGACCAGTGCAGAGCTATGTTTTCTGGACACAAGAGTGTCATTGACTTCAATTCACAGCAATCACAGTTGCCTAGACAAGACCTGGTGCAGTAAAGCCACTTAACATTCTAGCATGGACGGGGGAAGAGCAATAGCCATACAATGGCTTCTTGGTGATGGGGAATCATTTTATTTGTATTCAAATTCTGGTCCCAGATAGATTGCACTTAATGGCCCCATACCCAGGAGTATATGGGTAGCACAAACTGAAATCAATCACTTACTTTTAAAAAGGACATGAAGTTGTTGGGCATTAGGCTATACACAGACTGTCTGGTCTCCAGTTGAACTGAGGTCTGAACCCTGGAGTGGTGATAATTCACCTACATGGCATGGTAAGCATTCCCTCATGTCTCCTGGAACTCTGGCTCCTGTCAAAGTTACCTCCCCCTCAGCCCCCACATTAGAAGCATAGTTAGTAGTCATGTAGACAATGTCCCAAGCTTCTGACCTTCAGGCTAAACTCCCAGTTACCTAGCAACAGTAAAGATAACAGCCCACCATAAGAGAGGCTTCTTAGCCCCACCTCACTCTCTTACTCCCCTTACTCTTCTTACTCTCTCTCCTCCCCTCTCTCCTCTCATTCTCTTACTCTCTCTCCCTCTTACTCTAGCTTATCTTCTCTCTCTCCTTTCCCCCCTTATCTCCTCTTGGCCATGGCTGGTCTCTCTCTTTTACCCTTTCTCTTTCCCCCTGCCTTTCTACAATAAAGCTCTAAAACCATAGATTGTCTCTGTTCATCAAGGCCTGCTGCACTTGAACAATGGGATAGGCTTTCCCCTAATGAGCCGTTTCTAATCTCCTGATGGAAAGCCTTCTTGTGTTCCAGTCAGGGAGCAAACTTAGGACTCTTCGCCTGTGTGGGAACCTCTCTCCCTCAGCCCTCTCTCCCATAACCCCGGGGCTGAGGGTGTCACCCCGGGTACCCTGGTTTTGGGGGCTGCCCAATGTCCACCCGTGTCGAGTGGGGTCTGTGGCTTAGATGCCCACCCAGGCTATGTGGAAAACATCGGGCAGCCCTCCCACATCTGCCTGCCCAGAACATAGGTGGAACTCTGGCCAGATGTGGACTCTTCCCTCCCCCTCCCCCCTCCTTCCCCTGTCCCTTTAGTCCCCACAAGAAGTAGGAAGAGGTAGAGGTAGCTCTGGTAAGAATCAGTGAGCGCTCAGAAATCCACCTGCCTCTGCCTCCTGAGTGCTGGGATTAAAGGCGTGCGCCACCACTCCCGACTTTTTTTTTTTTAATGTATTTATTTATTTTATGTGTATGAGTACACCATTGCTCTCTTGAGTTCTAGGCCAGCCTGGTCTACAAAGTGAGTTCCAGGACAGCCAAGGGCTATACAGAGAAACCCTGTCTCGAAAAACTTAAAAAAAAAAAAAAGAATCAGTGAGAGCAGTCGGGCTGAATATGCTCAAAACACATTGTATGAAATTCTCAAATAATGAATAAAAATATTACTGTAACATATATTTCTTATTATAGTATTGATAAAAAGTATCTCCTTGGCACTGCTGTAGTTGAAATACTGAGAAGATTTTCTGGGGAACTACATGTTGTGCATATTTCAGGATTTTAGTCTTTCCAGGATACGAATCTGCTCAGAGAGGAGCCCAGAGCTGATTATACTTTGGGGGTTGGTGTCCTCCCTTTGATATTCACTTATGTCTCTTCCTGAACAACTGTACAGCTGTTGCCCTCTGCTTTATCATTTGCACTTACCCCCTTTAAAATAATCAGGTACTGAAGGACATCCATGCTTTCTTAGGCTATTTTGTCTTGAGCTGTATTTCCAAATCTCTGAAGCTGCACTCACTTTGCTTTGGAGTTGATTTTTCTTACATATACTAGATACCTTCCTTCTGTCACACCTTCAAGTTGTCTTTCCTTTTTTGCTTTGAAAATCCGTATCTTTCCCATCACTGATTTTATGAGATGTCTGTGCAACAAACCTCACGGGTTGATTGCAGTGGTTGGTATATGAATATCATCCATCATCTGAATTTCATGAACATTCTTATTTTATTAGATTTTTTCTTCATTTACATTTCAAATGCTATCCCTAAAATCCCCTATACCCTCCCCTGCTCTGATCCCCAACCCACCCACTCTTGCTTCCTGTTCCTGGCATTCCCCTGTACTGGGGCATATAATCTTCACAAGACCAAGGGCCTCTCCTCCCATTGATGGCCTACTAGGCCATCCTCTGCTACATTTACAACTAGAGACACAAGCTGGGGGGGCATGATACTGGTTAGTTCATATTATTGTTCCTCCTATAGGGTTGCAGACCTCTTTAGCTCCTTGGGTACTTTCTCTAGTTTCTTCATTGGAGGCCCTGTATTCCATCCAATATGACTCTGAGCCTCTACTTCTGTATTTGGCAGGCACTGGCATAGCCTCACAAGAGACAGTTATATCAGGGTCCTGTCAGCAAAATTTTTCTAGTATATGCAATAGTGTCTGGGTTTGGTGGTTGTTTATGGGATGGATCCCTGGGTGGGGCAGTCTTTGGATGGTCCTTTCTTCCATCTCAGCTCTGAACTTTGTCTTTGTAACTCCTTCCATGGGTATTTTTTTCCCATTCTAAGAAGAACAAAGTATCCACAATTTGGTTTTCTTTCTTCTTGAGTTTCATGTGTTTTGCAAATTATATCTTGGATATTCAAAGTTTCTGGGCTAATATCCACTTATCAGTGAGCGCATATCATGTGTGTTCTTTTGTAATTGGGTTACCTCACTCAGGATGATATCCTCCAGGTCCATCCATTTGCCCAAGAATTTCATAAATTCATTATTTTTAATAGCTGAGTAATACTCCGTCGTGTAAATGTACCACATTTTCTGTATCTATTCCTCTGTTGGATGGCTACAAATAAGTTATTAAATACTTCAATTGTCCATATATAAAAGAGAAATGAAGACTCAGTGAGGTGGTAAAACTACCATTCTCTGGATATTAAATCATGAGGCCAGTGTTTAGCCTTAGCTAAATGGCTTGACAATTGTGAAGAGGATAAGAAAGTCTTGAATTATTATGATGTCTAAATCTCATCTTGGGGTCTAGAAGAGTAAGTTATGGTGAAGTAACATGTTGCATGGACAAGGAGTCATCTCTTTCTCATGATATGGCAGTGTTAAACTTAGGAGGAGTGATGGCAGTTTCCTTCAGGATTAGCTATTGTCTGAAGTGAAGAGATGCTGGATCATAAAGACAAAAATCAATGTTAGTAGTTAGGACTGGCAGTAGAAAAATGCTTCTATGTTTTCAAGAGGTAAAATCAGCCTGAATAGAGTTGTATAAATGAACTAAAGGAGATAGTTTCTTGATGAAATTAGTCTACTACCACATCATTTTTAGTACTGAGTCAACTTTAAGATATTCTTATTTTATCAATCTTTCAACTATATCTTTCATATTAATCATCAAGATATACATCTGGCTCACAAATAATGGCAATGATATGAAATGCTATTTTGAAACTTGTCCTCACTTAAATGTGTAGAGATTTTTTGAATCTCACTGCATCATTTAATAATGGAAGTAGTTATAGAGTATGGTCTTAAATTCCTATCTAGTATTGGTTTTTACTCAGTGATTTTTTTTGTGAGTCTATTATAATAAAGCAATTTTATTTAAAATAAATAAGATGTACAGAGATTATACTATTTCCACATCTCCTGTCAATTGACCATGTGTTTTTTTTCTCTGTCTTGAACAAAACTAGCTTTTTAAAAATGGTATTCAGCTTTAGATATTTGCTTATAGTAATAGTAGACAAATATCACAACTGGCTGGGAATATCTTTCTGTATTATATGTCACTGCCACATTCATGCTTGAGGACTATCCAGTCCCAGACATTTAAATAAATGTTATGCTGCTTAATAATAATTATACTGTTCACTTTTGTTTTCAAACTTTTAGAAGGCTTAAGGAAAGTGTCTCTTGAATGATTCCTTCTAAGAAGGATGGGCTAGACTGGGTTGGACACTCTCATGCACTATGGCTCCAATATTCAAGTGTTTCAGCACTGAGACTCTAAGCTGAACTAGTCTATAATAGGCTTATGTGAAACACTTTCATGACCACCTGTGTTCTTGTAATGTTCATTTATGATTTCTTTGTGTCTCTCCTCAAAAGACTATAAGTTACCATGATGGTGAAAAGTGTGTTCCACAGATTCTAATATTATTTAGAATTTATGAATCATAATGAAATGCTTTCAAAACTAAAGAGTGTGCTAATTAATATCTAATCCTCAAATTATCCACATTGGAAGGGCTAAAGTAAAGGCATTTCAATTTTAGATGATTATTTTAAGTTACCATTGATCTGTGGAAAATGTAACAGCTCAAAAGTAGGACACGGGTTCTCATATTTGTTCTCCCCACAAGAATCCACAGTGTAATTTATAGAAAATAATCTATGCACAACTAGCTTTTCTGAAGTGCCTTTACTCACTTGTTCTGCATGATCGGCCCAATTCGTGTGCAATTTAGCTACTCTATATAAAGAGATGATAGTCAAAAGATTGTCTAATGGTGAGATTGCCTTGATGATAGGGTAATATTCTTGATGCTGAGTTTAAAATGGAGTAATAGCTTTATTTCTTTTCTCTCCCATCCCCCCATGGGCATGGAGATGCCTAGTAGCAGGTCAATACATAACAAACTAGAAATTCACTTTCACTTTTCTAATACAGAAAGTCAGAAAAATCAATTACTTCTCTATCCATTAGAAAACTAAACTTTCCTGGTAACACAACATCGTGATATCTTCAGTACTTACAAGTCTTCAGCACTTATACTTGAGGGACTGACCATTAAATATTATATGAGTGAACCAAAACATACTCAGGATGTTTTATAGAGTTTTGAATGGTGAAAGTGGGCTGGTATAAGAGACCAAAGCTCCCAGTGGCTGAAGCACTAGGCATGAGCTCCATGACCTTGGTTGTCTATGTTGTTTGGGGCTTTTGTCTGTTGCTGGCAGACAGCTCTGTGCAAGAATGGCCCTCTTTACCCCTGGAGCAAAAGTCCCTGTCAGGACTATTGTGTCTCACATTATGGATGAACTATCACAAGCAACTACTTCCCAATCTTGGGACTTTTCATCTTCCATGTGCACACTTCCTTGCCTCTGAATAAGCTCTACTTATGTTCTAATAGAGGAGGAAACACATTCCAGCCATGTTTAGGCCTATAAAGATCAGCAGGAAAAGAAGAGGAAACCCACTGAAGACTTATCTACTGATATCAGGATGTTTTGCAACCACGGAAGTTTAGTTTTCTGATGGGTTTGAGAAGTCATTGATTTTTTCCAACTTTTTCTTATTAGAAAAGTGTAATTAGGTTGTTACAATATTGAGCTGGTGCTAGGTATCTTTATGCCCATGAGGGAAGGGGAGGAAAGAAATAAAGCTATTACTCCATTTTTAACTTATCATGGAGTCAACAGCTGTCTTAGTCAGTGTTCTGTTGCTGTGAAGAGACACAAGGACCAAAGGCAAACATTTAATTGGAGACCTGCTTACAGTTTCAGATGCTTAGGCCATTATCATGGTGGCAGGGACCATGGTGGCAATCATGGTGCTGGGGCAGTAATTGAGAGCTACATTCGATTCTAAGGCAGAGAGAGTGGAACTGGGTCTCACATGGGATTTTGTAACACTAATTCCTACCTCCAGTGAAGTTCTTCCTCCATGAAGAATACATATGGTAATGTTTTCACAGAGTGCCATTCCCTAATGTTGAAGTATTCAAATATATGAGGCTGTGGAGGCAATTCTTATTTAAATTACCACACTCCACTCCCTGGTCCCCATAGGTTACTAGCAATACCATGACACAAAATGCATTAGTCTAACTTCAACACTTCCCAAAGTTTTTCAGTCTCGATATAAGACTATAATCAGATTCCCCTGCAGAAATCATACTTTGGTTTCCTGGTGGTGAGGAAGCAGGGAACAGTAGTAGTGCTTGGATGCCCTCAAGGAGGGCAGGAAGCACTTCCTGTTTCTTCCTGATTGACAGTTCACCTTTCATAGACTCAAATCAGAGGCCAGCTGGACCAGAAGAGACCTCAGGGCTCTTATGTGTCAGAACCTTGATACACAGGGCCTGGAATATATCGTTAATTTTAAGGAGGCATGGGGGAGGCACTTCCATGGTGTCAGTGACCTACTGAACTGGAAAAGGATACTTAAAAGTGCAGTTAAAGGTGAGTTCTGATCTAGCGATTTTTAAAAAAAGCATCTTTGCATTCATTTGTATACTATAGGATTCCCCCCCCCTCTTCTGTTTATATGTATCCTAAGGGAGAAGAGATTTCCAGGATTTCTCTGACTGCTGGCTTTTCTGTCTGTTAATCTTGATGCCTCTTCCTCTGCATTTCTATTCTTTTGCCAAAGTATATGAGTTTGGTTTTTATTAGATTAAAAATCTGCCCCAGTCTCCAGGATTCAAGCTTCAAATGAAGATACTTATTCTTGTTTTTAACCTTTCTAAACCTTACATTTCTTATTCTTCATATAAATAGTGTTAATCAAAAATAATGTATGAAAAGAATAACAAAAACAAACAAAAACAAACATACAATTAAGCAAACAAATGTCCATCCAAAGTTGCAAAGCCATCCTTAGAGCTCGATAAGATATGATGTATGTTAATCTTGGAATCTGAAATGGAAAAAAATGTGTTTTCTATTCTAATGGGCATAACAGAAGAGCTGAGATTCAAGAAATACAAAGATAAATGGGTAATTTCAGTAGCTAGAAAGGTGGAGATTAGAAGAAAGGATGAGGGGGGTGCTGAGAATAAAATCATAGCTATGACATTGAAAAATTAATGGGCCTATTAATAAACTTGACATATATGAGGAAAGAGACAGAGAACTAAAGATGAGATCACCAAGGAAGTTGGGTCCCATATTTTAGTTCTTGCTTTCACCAATAAAATAATTTAAAAATGAACCAAGAAAGAAATTTGAGGACATATTTTGGTTCCACTCAGGAGGAAAGCAACAAAGCAGGCTAGCTGTATATTTTGGAAGAGAGGCCCTACTTTTTGTAAGTAGCCACATGGAAGATGATAGAAATAAATCTTGGTGTTGTGCAAGGAAACACATGAACAAAGCAAAAGTAACTTTGCAAGGCAATTTTTTCTTGTAAACAGGGGGTGTCATTATCCAAACCAGGTTAGTAAGCACACTGGTGCAGGAAGTTTTCTTCAATTTTATTTTACCCCAAGTGGAGACTGTTATGAAATATAATGCTGAGGCAGGTAGGGATACCTGACAGGCCTATGCCAAGGCACTTCTTAAGAAATCATGCCATGCAACAGAGATGGTATGAGGGAGGTTTATCTGGGGGAAGGAAGAGGAGTGAAAACTTTGAGAAGGGGTAGAGGCAGACAGATGAGAACAGAGCCACAAGGGCAGCAAAGGGGACACAGAAGAGGACAGAAAGAGAGAAAAAGAGTCTGCTGGGAACACATACAGAGAGAGAGAGAAGAAAGAGAGGAAAGAGAGAAGAGAGAGAGAAGAGAGAGTGGAGAGAGAGGAGAGAGAGCAGAGAGAGATAGAGCATGCTAGATGCGATAGTTTGTATATTCTTGCACTAGGGGTTGGCACCATTTGGAGGTGTGGCCTTGTTGGAATAGGTGTGATCTGGTTGGAGTGGGTATGTCACTGTGGGTGTGGGCATAAGATCCTCACCCTAGTTGCCTGGAAGTCAGTCTTCCACTAGCAGCCTTTGGATGAAGAGGTAGAACTCTCAGCTCCTCCTGCACCATGCCTGCCTGGATACTGCCATGCTCCCACCTTGATGATAATGGACTGAATCTCTGAACCTGTAAGCCTGCCCCAATTAAATGTTATTTTTTATAAGACTTGCCTTGGTCATGGTGTCTGTTCACAGCAATAAAACCTTAACTAAGACACTGGAATACCAAGCAGTTATTTTAATATGCCACCCAGCTTGTCAGATGCAACTGGCAGCTGGTACTGGGCTGAGGCAGGTGATGACTTAATCTATTGCTATGTCCTTGGGAGGAGTCTAGTGGAATCTCCTGTAAGCCAAAAGTGACTGTATCTATTTTTCCATTGAGTGGTGTCTGACCTCACAGACTTTTATGATTGGTTGGTTTTAAAATGGACCCAGGGGTTCTGATACTATCAAGTTCCAGGATTATATCATGCCTTTACAAAAACAAAAATTTTACCAGGGTGGGGAGATAAAAATATTTGCATGAAAGTTCTACAGTGTAGGGGAGATTTATGGAATATAGACCCTAGATGTCTAGCTACTTTTTATAGAAAAAAAAATCTCCCACAGAAAATCTGCCACATAGTGAAAAGAGGGTAGAGACACCAGAGAAAGTATGAGGAAGCCTAAAGTGTCAGAGAAAGAGAAAGAAATGAGAAAAGATAAAGGAATGCCACACAGCACACACACCCCATACACACAATTACATATACGAATGCCATACACACACATATAAGAGACACACACAGACACTAATACACTTAACATCTCATTTAAACTTCTGAAAACCAATTGACCAGATCTTGAATACAGAGTGGAATGAAATATGTTAGCTATAAATGAACAAGAATAAAAATGATAGTACATTTCTCATCAGTAACCATGTAACCAAGAAGAGAGTGCTATAACATATTTTAGGTGTTGAAAGGTAAAACAAAATAAAGACAGATAGAAAATTACCTGTCAGAGATGTGATGAAAATGTCCTGCAAATGTGAAAAAACAAATAGGTCAAGCAACTTGAGATATAGCTCATTTGTGTTAACAGACTTAGGGGCAAAGTCTATGCCTCAACAAGGCAGATTTCGCTATCTGTACTCAATAAGTCACTTAAAATAGCCAAATTAACCAGAGAAGTGATAGGGGCACCAACCCACCCACAAAACTTTCGACTCAAAACTTATCCTGTCTACAAGAAATCCAGGGATTGGAAATGGAGTAGAGACTGAAGGAACAGCCAACCAAAAACCAGCACAACTGTATACCTGTATACCTATCCCACGAGCAAGCACCAATCCCTTCCAATCTCTGATACTTTTTTGTTTGTTTGTTTTGTTTTTTTTGAGACAGGGTTTCTCTGTGTAGCCGTGGCTTTGCTGGAACTCACTCTCGTAGAGCAGGCTGGCCTCGAATTCAGAAATCCACCTACCTCTTCCTCCAATTGCTGGCACTATTAATGATACACTATTATGCTTGCAGACAGAAGCCTAGCATGGCTGTCCTCTGAGATGCTCCACCCAGCAGATGACTTAGACAGACATAGACACCCAGAGCCAAACAGTGGATAGAGCTTGGGGACCCTCATAGAAGAATAGGAGGAAAGATTGCATCTCCTAAGGGGTTAGGAACTCCATAGGAAGAGCACCAGAATCAACTAACTTCGACCATTGGGCCTCCCAGAGACTCACCCATCAACCAAAGAACATACATGGGTTGGACCTACGTCTCCCTTCACATACATAGCAGATGTGCAAGTTGGTCTTCATGTGGGTCTTGAGCAACTGGAGCAGATGTTGCCTAAACATGAGGTGTGTTCTTGCTGAGCTGACCAGGGAGAGGATGTGCCTAGCCTAACAGAGACTTTAAGTACCAGATCGGGGGATACCCATGGGGCCCCCACCTGCTCAGAGGAGAAGGTGAGAAGGGAATGGGGGAAGGATTGTGGGATGGGGTGACTGGGAGGGGGACTGTGAGCAGGGTGTAAAGTTAATAATAAATAAATAAATCGATAGAAAGAAAAGGAGTGAAAAGTAGAAAAAAGAGATTTATTCAATCCCCCAATACACTTCAAGCCTGTCTTTGGTGTCTCGAAGTGACATTAAAGTTTAACAAGAAGGCCAGCACTACATGTGTTTCAGCAGTTCAAACTCAGAGTGCAGTCCTGCCTGTACACAATGGGACCCACCATCTTTTGTCTTCTGAGAAAGGAAGATAAACGACTTTTAAGTTTTCTGGAGAGAAAAATTTTTGATCTACTTGGCCCAGGGTTTAGGCTCTCCATTCTCCCAGAATGAGATTCCTGGGCTTGGGGAGGGTGGATGCAAAGTTTGGAGAATGTATTATTTAATTACCCTAGTAAGTGAAGCATGAGTGTATCTTTAGAATGTCTGATTTCTTGTTATGTCAGTTACTAAAACAACAGCAACGACAAAATCATCATCAAAAAAGGTAATATTGCCTTTTACATTTAATATAGTATAAGCAAAATTTAGGAGCATATGAAAACACCTATTACAGTTAATACAAGAATCCTTATTCTTACTTCACATGTCTGAGATGAACACAAAAGAATCTTTAAAATTAGAGGAAGAACACATTAGTTACCCTAATTTCCATGGTTCAAATTTCTCTCCACTATTTTAGTGCTAATTCCTTGATGCAATGCTGGAAAGAGACCTTTCTGGTTAAGACCCTATGACATAGGGAAAGATCAAGGGATGCCAAACATAACAAGACTCAATTCTTATGCAAATCTTAAAGCCTCGGTGAGCCTCGCTTTCCCTTTTTTCTGGAAGAAGAAACATAAACAGGACCTGTTTGCACACTTTGGTTGGACAATGACCTCTTTCATATCAGACATGAGGATTTTATATTTGGCTCCAAGGCACACCAGACTGTCCTTTACATTTTCCATGCAGTCAGGTGTCTCTAAGTTGAGAATCATTTCATAGAATTGCTTTGGGTGAGGAAAGCAGTATCAGAAAATTGATTATAGAGGTATGGAGTACAGATGCTGCCAGTGCTAAGTGCTGAATGAAACAGGGTACCACTGACCTTTCATACAGGAATACAGTTACAGAAGGGCCTGCAGAGTTTCCACAGTGCCCACCACTGTGTGCTCTGTTAATTGTATTGGGAAACAGCCTATCTGAAAGGGGGTCTGTTTGTATCGTGCTGGCTACAAATACAGTGCCTGACTCTGGGGGGAGGGGGGACTCATATTTTCTATCTCCATAATAGAATCAAGAATGAGCATGTGAAATAGCTGATCCTAGAAATCAGAAAGGAGCCAAGTAAGAGACCTAAGATGAAGGAAACATACCGATGTAAAATCAGACACAGTTCAGAGAGCTATATCTTCCTTCCTTCCTTCCTTCCTTCCTTCCTTCCTTCCTTCCTTCCTTCCTTCCTTCCTTCCTTCCTTCCTTCCTTTCTCTCTCCCTCCAGGGAAGAGCATGTAGGGAGTTATCTGGAATGCACAGGTGAAGTACTGAGAATGTGATTTGAGACCAACCTGTCAATTTGCTGCCTTCAAAGTTCTTCGGAGTTCTAACTATTTCCCAACAATATGATAAGGATTTCTTGAGGACCCCTAACCCTAACTTGACCTGCAGCTCATTACTGTTAGTACTCCTGACTCCAGTACTGCTTCCACCCAGGGGTTTAGCCTAAGGGAAACACTTTAAGAGTTGGAGGTCTGGCCCTGACACATTTCATCATTCTGGGCTCACTGGTGTGGACTTACCTGTGGCAAATATTAATTGCAATTAAAGTTACCAACTAATTGGTCTTGACATACAGAATGTCTCTATGTGTGCTTCATGCTCCGGAATAGATGCTCATGGAGATGCTGGGAGATGAAATGGTCCAGTAGTCAAGCCTGAGGTGACCGGTGCTTGCTTGAAGGGTTACCAACACAGGGTGGGCCCTGTGGAAGCTCTGCAGGCGCTACTGTAACAGTGTTCCTGTATGGTATTACTGTATGTTTTGTTGGATTTTATACTACTGTAACAGAATGATGGTGACTAAGTGGTTTATAATGAGCAGAAACATAGGGGATTGTGGTTCTGGAAGCAGAATGGTCCAAGGTGGAGAAGCTGTCATATGGTATAGCAAGTACTTTACTGAAGTATTGTCCTTTGATGGGGAGAGGAGAATAGAAGAGAAGATGAAATTGCTGCTTACAAGTATGATATTTGCAATGTTGATAAGTTCTGAGATAATTTAATTGAATACAGGTAGCACAAAAACTTGAGGTCTTCTTTACAAGCTAACCTTTTAATTTCTAAATAATCCACATAGAGATGGTTGACAGCTGCAATATCAACAGAAATGTGGCCTGTAATTGCAAAACATCAGCTAATTATGAAGATAGCAAATGATGTTGCCCCGTTTGTATGGTAATATCTTGATTGAGATGACTAGGAACTGAACAGTCTTAAAAACAAAAATGTCAAACTAGAACATAAATGGAAGCCATTGCAATGAGCTCTGCTTGCAAAAGAGATCATCATGGTTGATGATTAGGGCTGACTTTTATTGCCAATAACATCCTTGTGAGAGACTAGGAGTTAGGCAGATTCTCTGGTAGGCAGACAGGGGGAAAGGCCAGGGATGGGTAATAAAGGTGGCAGTTTCCAAGATGGCCTCCTTCTTCCTTACCTTCCTGACTTGAGACAAAATCCTGGCAACTTAAATCAAAGGCCCTGTAGGCTTGTGACTCTCTTCAGCAGGCTGCATTGGTTGGACTGGCTCAACAAGGTCAAGGTGAAATCAGGACATTAAATAACAGTTGTTACCTAATCAATTACCCTGTCTTCTTCAAACTGACCAGTCCTAAATTAGTAGAGGAAAAACTCTTCAGAGACATTAAATAACAACCAAACAAGCTTTGAGAGACTAGATTTCTTTCTCGTTCAGAGTACCCTCCTCCCTGCTTTGTGGAGGGTCATTTCCTCTGTGTATCTGCAGTATCTGTGTTTCCTTATCTGCAATAAATGCCATTTATTTCTTCAACAACTGATTCTGCTTGCTGCTGTCCGTGGTATTTGAGGTTTCTCTGGTGTACCTGTTACACTTAAGAATTGTCCTGCCTTTTAATTCTTTAACTGGCAGGGAAACAAACCCAAAAAGTCCCCAAGACTGTATCACCTCCAAGACTGTATCACTTTGCAAGGGAGACTTTCTGGGCTTCTTGCACCAAAAAAGGATGTTCCGTCCCAGTGACATATTCAAATACAATGTTCAATGGAAAAAATAGCCACATAATGCTTTTCTCCAATGTCTGGCAACAGCATCAGTTGAGACAGGCTACCTTGGGGAAAAGAAACCTGCATAGTAAGTGCCTAACTTTTGCCAGTTACTGTGCTGAGAATGGAAGAATAATGAGTATCCCCTCATTTCATTTTCTCAGTGGCTATTAACAAGTGTTTCTACTTGGAAGATGTTGATGAAACCAAGCCTCATTCTCAGGTTGTATAGAAGCCAAAGATCTGTCGTCACTCCTAAGGCATCTAGTGATCCATCACTTGATTTTATTCTCTGAGCTTCTGGGAGCGTTAAGAAAGTCTGCTAAATATTTTGGAGCATCTAGTTTTTCTTATGAATATTCATGACTTCTTGTGCAGTGCCTTAGGTAGGGACATCTATTTATCTTGCAAATGGCTCTTTCTAGTCATTCTAATATCAAGACTAATGATGTGTGGACAGAACATAATCAGAAGCCATCCTGACAATAAAACCATCCTGCACTTCATCACACAGTTCTTTGATATGCAAAGTCAACAATGTACTCAGAGAATGAAGAATGGAGTTTCTGTGGTGGAGCCAATCAGGTTCCTAGGAACTACATATGCAGAACATAGGTATGCATCCTGCACGTGTTCTTGACAGAGATGCATTTGCAGGATGCTGCTAGGCAGGGGCATGTAGAAAACAGGAGTCAGACAGTTTCACATTGAATTTTATCTGCAATCTGAAGGAAGTAACAATAAATTAAAAGGAATCTCATGATTTTAAACCATTCCAAGAAAGGTGGGAACTGGACCTAATCCTGAGGATGTCAAGCAGCTTTAAGAGGAATTTGGACCTGCAAGAATACAAATCACTGGAAATGGCAGAGAGGAAATGTGGCTCTATAGTAAATTCAAGGTTTTGACTATCAGTTACATTTGGAGACAGGGTTTCACTGCTTCCCTGTGACTGTGCAACCAGCCATGTGTGAGGACAGAGAGAGCAAAAATGCCTTCTACAGCAGCTGGAGGAGGGGTGTCTAAGTGTAGGCTATCAAGAAACATAGATACAGGCAAACAAAGCCACGTTCCTCTGGGAGAAGCTCGGAGATGTGTAGGTTGTTGTTGTGTAAGTGTATAGTTAAAATGCAGATTATTATTACTCTGAGGACATTTGAAGGATCGCTACCTTCATTGTTCAGATACAGTAATTCAACTTTCAAATCCCTGTGAGAACACGTGAAAAATTACCAACTGTGTTATGTTGTTCAATATCATTTTATCAATCATGGAATGGTTTTGATTGCCTATAATTATTTAGCACACAGGTTACACACTTAATTTCAGAATGACATAGGAAAATAGTCACAATAAAATACTCTGGGTAAGGCCAAAATTATTTGTTAATCTTTCCACCTCCTCTTCTGCTATGCTACCTAAGACTTAGGATATAGAGTTGTTTTATAGATGTGTTCATTGGGATTGGGTGCCACAACTTGGCATTTTGATTCCCTGTGGTTCTCTGTATTAACCTCTGCCTGTTACATTGAGAAGGAACATCATAGACTGAAGAGGTATAACTGTGTTATAAGAGCCACAGTAATAGGGAATGAATGTGCTGTGAGAATATGTCTCCTAGTAATTGCAGAAGGTCCTCTCATAAAGTCTCACTGACACAAGTGTGGACATATGAGCTGAGCAAGGTGAACATTAGACATGTCAAAGTAGACATGAGAAAGAGCACAAGGATTTAACCCTACACAAAGAACTAAAAACAGGCCATGAATTGGAAAAACAGCAAGGAGGAGTATGTAGGAGTAGTTGGAAGAGAGAAATAGAAATGATGTAACTATATTATAGACACAAAATAAAAATAAAAGTAAAAATTATATTAATGTGGAGGGTGGAATGGTGAGGTGCACAGAGATGCCCATATGACAAGTATGTATGGCATGACAGAAAAAGATGAAAGGAGGCAGAAATGCTCAGCATAAGAGATAATAGAACACACAATGTCTGGGAAGGCCTTAGAACTAACTACACACAACCAGCATTGCCATTCCTGTGGGTGCCATCTGTTCTCTTACCACCTCTCATACTGGTCTCTTTGATTTTGTCCTGAGACAAGTATCTATCTATTTATTTATTTATTTATTTATTTATTTATTTATTTATTTATTTATTTATGTGTGTGTGTGAGAGAGAGAGAGAGAGAAAGAGAGAGAGAGAGAGAGAGAGAGAGAGAGAGAGAGAGGAGAATGTGTTTGTGTGTCTGTGTGTAACTCTGGTTGTCCTGTAACTCAGTCTGTAGACCAGGCAGGTTGGACTTGAATTCAGCGACTGCCTCTGTCTCTCAAGTGCTGAAATTAAAGGTATAGCCACCACTTCTAGCTCTTAATCTTTTTTATGCAAAACTGTCAGAGTAATTGTGCTAACTGAACCCTCTAATAAAACTCTCTTCTCAGAGTCCCTCAGACTGTCCTCTGATTCAAGAACATTCTCAGCTCTTGGGTCTTCTGGTTCTACACCACCCTTGAATATCCTCATTGACCACCACATTCAGCTGCTCCACTCACCTGAGCAGACAGTAAGTATCAACATCATCTGAAGGGACTTTTTTTTCTTTTCCTTTTTTAGCTATGCCGGAACTGCCATTTTTGTTGTGGACATTGTAAATGAATGTATAATAGTTTGTTTGCCTCTTGAATAGCACACATATAAAGCACTGAGATTTCCATGACTGGATAATGATAAGCATTAAGAGTGAAAGTGGTGATTTGATTCCACTGTCATAGAACAGTTTAGAAGTCTGGCCTTAGTCAATCATTCTAATGCCAACACTTTCTTATGGCTATGCCCTCCCTAAGCCACTGGCTTCCAAGCTGACTTTCATGGTAATTTTCATAGAGATACCTAGATCAATGTGTAAGATTAGGAGGAAGGGGGTGGGTGGGTATGTGTTGGGTGGGTGTCCTCTGGGTGGGGGTTGAATGCTTTTATCTTGAATTCAGCTCTGTAATTGTAAGATTTGCACGGAGGCTGGGAACTTCCACAAAGCACTTCTTTGCCCTTGGGTAAGTTGCCAAATCTCTGGAGCAATCTTCTCTTTTGCATGCGCAGAGGAAGGTGGCAGAGATGAAAGACAGCTTTGAGCTTCCGCTACAAATCAGAGCATGAGGGGAATGCTTGACAGCCTTAGAATTATAACTGATCCAGCTTAGCTCAGCGGTGATTGGAAGTAGGTCAAAAGTCNCTAGCCAGAGCTCAGTGTGCTATAGATTATTACAAATTCTTTAGTATTCAAGCTGTTTCTTGTCTTTTCCTATGAGTATTTATACTTGGTAACCCTTCTATTCATTCCTAATCTATTTTATATAGAAACAAAGCAGCTAAAAATTTTTTTGAAACAGAAGTGTATTGGTAAGACTGGACTTAACAAAGAAATAAAACTCATTTAAGTCCTGATAGTATTTATGATGTTGAAGACATTTTGAGAGACAAGATAAACAGATCAATAGCTCAGAATGTGAAGCCTAAGGAACAGACCTAGTGTACAGAAAAGTTAATAACTGATAAGTGAGTACCCTACACCAATGGTGAGTGTATGAGCTATTTTAGAAACGTGCTTGGCAAACTGCTCACGAGGAAAGCTCAGCTCTCATGCCACTAAATTAAATCCTTACTGAAATCAAATTCAAAATAGATTGTGAACCAAAATGTCACAGAAAACCCCAAAGCTGAAATTAATATTTGTATGTGTTTTAGGAAGCCCAGCATATTGTGTGATACAAGTAAAATGAAATAGTAAAGGCAAATGTATTGTTCAAATATATCATAAAATATGAGTATGATAAAATACTATGAACAAAAGAAAATTTCATCAAAAGGGGCAAGTAAAAACATACCATATGAGGAATGTAGGATTGGATAAGAATGTCGCCTATAGTCTCATGTGTTTAAATGCTTGCCCATAGGCGTGGCACTATTCTCTCATGTGTTTAAATGCTTGGCCATAGGCGTGGCACTATTCAGAGGTGTGGCTTTATTGGAGGAAGAATGTCACTGTGGGTTTTGAGGTCTCCTATGCTCAAGCTATGCCCAATGTGGCACACAGTCTCCTCCAGCTGCTTGCAGATCAAGAGGTAGAACTCTCTGTTCCTCCAGCACTGTCTGCATGCATGCTTCCATGCTTCCTACCATAATGATAGTGAACTACACCTCTGAAACTGTAAGCCAGTCCCATTTAAATGTTTTTCTTCATGGGAGTGGGTAGGTTGGGAAGCAGGGGGAGGGGGGAGGGGATAGGGTATTTTCGGAAGGAAAACTAGGAAATGGGACAACATTTGAAATGTAAATAAAGAAAATATTTGCTGCAGCCATGAGATAGACAGGGCGGACCCCTTCCCTTCCTGTCCACACCGCCCCAGCGCAGGGCACAAGGCCTGGGTGCTGCACACCCACCCAGGTTTCCAGCGGGACTCTCCTAGCAATCTCGGGTTCACTGGTAAGAGGAACACACATCTGTTCCAGTCCAAGCTCATGGGACCGGAGTCTGCAGCCAGGAGATAGGCAGGCGGGCAGTGGACCCCTTCCCTTCCGGTCCACACCGCTCCAGCGCAGGGCGCAAGGCCAGGGGGCTGCGGACCCACCCAGGTTTCCAGCGGGACTCTCCTAGAGATCTCGGGAACACTGAGATCTCGGGAACACTGGTCAGAGGAACACACATCTGTTCCAGTCCAATCTCCTGGGACCTGAGCCTGCAGCCGGGAGATAGGCAGAGCGGCAGCGGACCCCTTCCCTTCTGGCCCACACTGCTCTAGCACCAGGCGCAGGAGACACCAGCCAGGAGACTGATAAAGGCCCAGAGCAGGACAAACTCTTCCTTCAGGTCCAGCTCGGTGCACCCCACACCAGCTCAGGGCTTGGGCACAGGCTCTGCGCACTCTCCCTGAGGCCCCTTCGGGACTCCCCAGGCTTTCTTGGGACCACAGGTGAGCAGCTGAACTCAGCATCTGTTCCGGCCCAATTTCGAGCTACCTGAGACACCAGCAGGAGATTGATAAAGTCCCAGGACAGGACAGACGCTCCCTTCTGGTCTGCACCAACACCAGGTCTCCTTGGGCAGGGATGGCAGGAGATAAATGTAAGAACAGAAGCAACAGAATCCAAGGGTACTTGGCATCACCAGAACCAAACTCACCCACCACATCAAGTCCTAGATACAACAGCACACCAGAAAAGCAGGACATGGACATAAAGTCACTCCTCATGATGATGATGGAGGACTATAAGAAGGAAATACAGGAACAGATAAATACAAACACAGATAAACAATTAGAAGCATTTAAAGAAGAAATACATAGAAAGTTACAGGAAAACAATACCAAACAGGTGATGGAATGGAACAAAACCATCCAGGACCTAAAAAGGGAAATAGAAACAATTAAGAAAAACCAAAAGGAGATAACCCTGGAGATACAAACCATAGGAAAAAAATCAGGAACCATAGATATGAGCATCAGCAACAGAATGCAAGAGATGGAAGAGAGAATCTCAGGCACAGAAGATTCTATAGGGAGCATAGACAAGACAATGAAAGAAAATGATAAATGCAAAAAGATTCTAACACAAAATATCCAGGAAATCCAGGACACAATGAGAAGACCAAACTTAAGGATAATAGGAGTAGATGAGAAGGAAGACTATCAAACTAAAGGGCCAGCAAATATCTTCAACAAAATAATAGAAGAAAACTTTCCATACCTAAAGAATGAGATGCCCATAAACATACAAG
>LR755247.1:0-16895 GCA_902729485.2 Mus minutoides | reverse complement strand
CTCATAAAGTTGCAAAGCTTCTGTAAGGCAAAAGATACTGTCAACAAGACAAAAGGGCCACCAACCGATTGGGAAAGGATCTTTACTAATCCAAAATCAGATAGGGGACTGATATCCAATATATATAAAGAACTCAAGAAGGTGGACACCAGAAAATCAAATATCCCCATTAAAAAGTGGGGCACAGAGTTAAACAAAGCATTCTCAACTGTGGAATACCGAATGGCTGAGAAGCACTTGAAAAAATGTTCAACATCCTTAATCATCAAGGAAATGCAGATCAAGACAACCCTGAGATTCCACCTCACACCAGTAAGAATGGCTAAGATCAAAAATTCAGGTGACAACAGATGCTGGCGTGGATGTGGAGAAAGGGGAACACTCCTCCATTGTTGGTAGGAATGCAAGCTGGTTCAACCACTCTGGAAATCAGTCTGGCAGTTCCTCAAAAAATTGGACATACTACTACGGGAAGATCCTGCAATACCCCTACTGGGCATATATCCAGCAGATATTCCATCTGGTAATAAGGACACATGTTCCACTATGTTCATAGCAGCTTTATTCATAATAGCCAGAAACTGGAAAGAACCCAGATGTCCCTCAACAGAGGAATGGATACAAAAAATTTGGTATATTTACACAATGGAGTACTACTCAGCTATTAAAAACAATAAATATATGAGATTCCTAGGCAAATGGATGGATCTGGAGGCCGTTATCCTGAGTGAAGTAACCCAATCACAAAAGAATGCACATAACATGTACTCACTGATATGTGGATATTAGCCCAGAAACCTAGACCACCCAAGATACAATTTACTAAACACATGAAACTCAAGAAGAAGGAAGATAAAAGCACAAAGCACACATTGAAGGAGTTACAGAGATCATGTGTGAAGCTGAATCCAAAGGATGGACCCAATGTTTGTGGCTGCCAGCGATCCATCCCACAATCAGCCACCAATCATAGACACTATAGCATATGCCAGCAAGATAGTGCTGAAAGGGCCCGGATATAGCTGTCTAGTGGGAGACTATACCAATGCCTGGCAAACATGGAGGTGGAAGCTCACAGTCAGATATTAGATGGAACACAGGGTTCCCAAAGAAGGAGCTAGAGAAAGTACCCAAGCAGCTGAAGGGGTCTTCAACCCTATAGGTGGAAGAATAACATGAACTAACTAGTACCCCCTGAGCTCATGTCTCTAGCTGCATATATAGAAGAGGATGGCCTAGTTGGTCATCATTGGAAAGAGAGGCCCCTTGGTCATGCAGACTTTATATGCCCCAGTACAGGGGAACACCAGTGCCAAGATTTGGGAGCGGGAGGGTAGGGGAGCAGGGCCGGGAGGCGGGAGGTTATAGGGAACTTTCTGGATAACACTTGAAATGTAAATGGAGAAGTTATCTAATAAATATTGGAAAAAAAGAAAATATTCAATAAAAATAAAACAAATAAAATCATATGTAACCATAATTATTAAAAATAAATGCGTCCATTACAAAAAAAAAAAAGTTGTCATGGTGGTGGTATCTCTTCCCAGCAATAAAACCCTATGACAGGAGATTACTCTGAATACTCAAATAATCTGTACATAAATATATTATTGAGAAACTAATGTTCATAAATAAAAAAACAAAAGATAGATAATCCTCAGAATCAGTTCAAATGTGTCACAAATGTTTAGAAAGTTTTTGATTTCTTTATTTTTTTTCCTCCTGTCGTTTGAGGAATGAAAGCAAATGAAAATGACATTTGTGACATTTTCATTGCTAGCCATGGAGTGGGCTCCTTACTGATGTTAGAAATGTAGTAATTGTTAAAAACATTCTGGAAATAATTTGCACCAGGAGACTCAGAAGCATTTACTTTCTTTGACTCTATAATTTTTTTTTTTTTTACTAAGATTTTACTCAGTTTGCAGACTTGCTTTCAAAAAAACCTTCAGCTTCCTTAATATATCTACAAACCTTTTTTGTTTTATTTATTTTGAATAATGAAAACTTTATAACACTCTAAAATACATCATACCAAGGTTTAGAGTATATACCCTCCTCCTACATTTTAGTATGTTTTGCTAGCTAGTTTTATAGTACTAGATATTGAAATCAAGCCATTGCTGGCAAATGTTCTCCTCCTCAAATCTTCTGAATTCTAGTATGCTTTTGAAATACTTTCCTGTGCCTATGACATGCACTATTCACATGGTCATGTAATGGAGGCATGATATCTGCTTTGGGCATCCCCCTGGAAGATTGTTTTCTCAGGTTCTCCTGCCAGAGGAGAAGGAACTGGTGATCTATTGTAATCTAGATCTAGTTTGAGTGATAGTTATGAAGTCTATATTGCATAACTCGACAACCTAGTGCAAATGGTCTGGAAGATATGGGCATCACCCAACTGATATTGGCATTTTTTAGGTTGTACTTTGAGTGTCAAAATGTTCCCGTTAGGCTCCCACTTTTGAATATTTGATTTCTAGCTTGTGGAGTTGTTAAGGATATGTTCTAACCTTGCTTAAACTTTATATGCCCCAATACAGGGGAACACCAGGGCCAAGAAGTGGGAGTGGGTGGGCAGGGGAGCAGGGAGGGGATTTTCGGGATAGCAGTTGAAATGTAAATTAAGAAAATATCTAATTAAAAAAAAGTTGGTTTGTAGGCTTAGATTGTTTAAAACCTATTTTTAGTAAGGGTTCTCAAATGTTTTGACTCCCCCTTCTAGCTCATCAAGAGAAGAGAGAGAGGGAAGTAGAGAAGTAGGAGAGTAAATATGTTAAATAGGAGAAGAGGATGTGGACCTATTTAGAAGTAGTTCTTAAAAAACAAACAAACAAACAAACAAAACAAGAGGTAGTTCTTTGAGACAATTTCAATCTCTGGTTGTCAGGATACCAGCATTCCAGTTCAGTAGTGTCAGGATACCAATCAGAATCAGCAGCGAACCCATATGAGTCAAGAGGAGCAACCAGGTCTTACCAGGATGCCCGAAGTTCTTTGCCATGCCTCTCTCAACAAACTAAAGGTCGGCGAAGAAGAGACCAGACCAACTAAGCATTGTTGTAAAGCCAGCTATGGAGTCACGCTGTCACTGTCCATTGCGTCCTATTTATACTCTCTCCAAGCATCACATGTTCTTCCATGGGTCTTGCCTCAGCAAAACACCACATGAGTCTTTATCACACGACACAACTGGAAATATCCACTTCATAGGTCTCGGGGTAAACCATGAGGCTTTGCAGCATAGGTCCACATCTTGCTTGCTCTTGGGTCTTAAATGTGGATTCAATGTGTCTTACTAGCCTCCTATTTTTACCTGGATGTTAGTCCTACCTAATGCTATGTCTTCACTACCATGGTGGACTATATACCTCTGGGTCTTTCCACCAAAATAATGTCTTTCTCTTTTACATTTCTCTTGTCTGAGCATTTTATCTCAGAGAAAGCACTAGGACATAGAGAAAGATTCAACCTGTAAGTAATAGAATAATCAAGACAAAGAATGAGGAAGAAAATAGGTATTGATTGAAGTACATTAGTGCTGTTGGAACTCACAAGTGAAGTAACACCTACACAGATACTTAAGAGTTCATCTTACAAATGGACAGTGAATCACTACAGTATGCTGTAGTTTGGATCTGGATCATCTCTCAGAGTTCATTCAACATGTTAAAAGTGTGGCCTGAGTGGCAGCACTGAGAGGGAGTGGGACCTTAAGAGGAAGTCTGTATGGGAGGTCTTCCCATTACTGGGATGGACTCTCAAAGGAGACCCTGAGACCTTCCCCTTCTCCATTCACTTATTTTCTTCCCCACTTCTCTGTTTTCTTCTGTCATCTTTGACCATGAGAGAAATTAGTCACACAATCTTACTTTCAAAATGGTATACTTCCTCAGACTAGATAGATAGATAGATAGATAGATAGATAGATAGATAGATAAATAAATAAATAAATAGATGAAGTCAAGTGCCCACAAATGGAAGGTTCAAAAGGAGAGTCAAAACTGACTTCTGGTTTTATAACTTGATTCAGTAATGGAAAGGTGACTAACACAGGAGTGCCCACTGTGAAGAAAGTAAATTGCCAGTCTTCTTAGTCCTCACAGCATACAAAAAGATTGTAAAATGTAGGATTACTTTTGTGCTATGTGCTTAGTTATATGTTAAATTCAAGGGAGGCAGGGATGTGAACACAGTATGCATCTGCTCTTGATGGAGAATAAAGCAGTATGTGTGAGATCGCTCAGCATAAGCAGTAGGCAGAAGAAGTAAACCTGACTTTTCTTCATTTTTAAATTTTCTCATGTCAAAGTCTGCCTACTGTACTAGACATTTTGTTTCTTCCTTTAAAAATAATTTTACTAAATCTTCAAGTCATTGGTTTATATTGTGAAAATAAAAGCAGTATCAGGAGCACAGTGTCCTTCTGCTTCCCTTTCACTGTACCTCCTACTTCCCTTTCACTGTACCTCCTGTGCCATTATTATAATTTTGTTCATATCCTTTCAGGGCATTTAATAAAAAGTGGGAGGATATATTTGTTTTATGTATTAGCAGAGATATTCTGTCCATAAAACTCTAAAGTGTGTCTTATGATCAGCAGTATATATCTTCTGTTTTTGAGCACATTTCAAATTCCCCTATTTTTCCTTGTTCCATATATCAGGTCTACATAAAACTCTGGTCTAAGATAAATGGATCTGTGCATTCAGTGGAAGTTAGTTACTTATGAATAGTTTTCTTCTGTCCTGATGATGTTCCCCCACTGAGGTCTGGTTTTCCACTGGTGGTATTTTTAGACTGCCTACTGCTATAAAGGGAATGTCTATTCTCAATCAGCCAAGCTCTTTCTTTCTTTGCCCCTGCTGTGGCACTCCAAGGTCTTCTGGAATCACATCTACAGGCTCTGCTTGCAGCCCTGGCCACTGAAACCAGAGAAAGAAGTTTGTTCATTTGTTTTTAGGATTCTGGTCACTGAGATCTCCAGATCTGTTTTAGTTTCTCTGCTGCATTTTTTCCTGATGTCTTTCAAAGTATATTCTAATTTACTAATTATCTTTTTAATTATGTATAATTAATTTTACCTAAGTACTTTAAAATTTTTTATTTCCATACTTAAATTTTTTTCCTAAAATTGCATTCTTTTTGTTGTTTGTTTTGTTTTGTTTTGTTTTTGTGTTTTAGGTTTTTTTTTTTTTTCTGGTTTTTCAAGACAGGGTTTCTCTGTATAGCACTGGCTGTCCTGGAACTCACTTTGCAGACCAGGCTGGCCTTGAACTCAGAAATCTGCCTGCCTCTGCCTCTTGAGTGCTGGGATTAAAGGTGTGCTCCATTTTATTAGATATTTTCTTTATTTACATTTCAAATGTTATTCCCTTTCCTAGTTTCCCCTCTGAAAGTCCCCTATCCCCTTCCCCCAACCCTGCTCCCCAACCCACTCACTCTCATTCCCAGTCCTGGCATTTCTCTATACTGGGACATAGAACCTTCACAGGACCTAGGGACTCTCCTCCCATTGATGGCCAACTAGGCCATCCTCATCTACTTATACAGCTAGAGCCACATGTCCCATTATGTGGTTTCTTTGATTAGTGGTTTAGTTCCAAGGAGCTCTGGAGAGACTGATTAGTTCATATTGATGTTCCTTTTATGGGACTGCAAACCCCTTCAGCTCCCTGGGTATTTCTCTGGCTCCTTCATTGGGAACCTTGTGCTCCATCCAATGGATGATTGTGAGCATCCACTTCTATATTTTCCAGGCACTGACAAAGGCACTCAGGAGACAGCTATATCCTTTTTGCTATCTATCTTCCTATTTTCTGGTCATTGAAATCATGTACTCACTATAGCTGTGATGATCTGTACCCATGATTGACCCCTCAATGGTTCATCATGATAACTGAGAAATGTATGGGAACTCCCCCCCCCCCCCGAATGACTGTTTACAATTAAATTATGGGTTTCTTCAAGTGATGCAGCCATTTCATCTACAAGCTGTATTGTCATTGCTTTGTCACATACTTTTCTTAGATAACTGATGTGCCCTAAGATTTTCTGTATTGACTACTCTGACTTTTGTTTTCTAAAGATTATCTTTTAACATCCTCTTACTCATATTTACTTGCTATAATATTTCTCTCTTACTGAGCTAGGGCAATGACTTTAATATTTTTATGAATCATAAATATTATGCTCTACATCGCTGCTTGATTTTGATTTTATTAATTATGTTTCATGACTTCTGTTATTAGACTTTATGTATAGTTATTTATTACAGAAAATCACCAGTATTTCATTAAGTTGCTAACATTCACAAACTGTTCTTTTCACATAAGAAATAATGGAGACCATTGAGCCAGAACAGAAATCAGAAGAACAAACAGAACAAAGCAAAGCAAAACAAAACAAAACAAAACAAAACAAAACAAAACTTCCATTAGAGAGACACTACTTGTTTTAGAAAGCAACATACTCCTGTAAGGTACGCTTAGTTTTGTAGGATGCAGATCTGTCTTTGATACAGTTATTGTAATGAGAGTCGTAAGGTACGCTTAGTTTTGTAGGATGCAGGTCTGTCTTTGATACAGTTATTCTAATGAGAGTCTCTAGAAGGCATTAGGGTGGTTTGACATGCTTTCATTGAGCTGTGAGAGTGTAGTGGCTTTCTTCCTTTCACTTTATTTTGTCATCACACTTTGGAGAATATACAAGATGAAGTCCAAGAACAATATTCTCATTCTCTAATTTTAATCAGCTGTCTGACTTTAGTTTGATGTTATCTGGATGGGATGGGCAACCTCACTGCCTAGAACAGAAATTAATCTCAGATACACTATTCTCTGTGGAAATGGTGTAAATACTTTATCATTTTCCTTTCCCACTTTGTGATAGAAGAGAAAGAAAGGAGGCCTTGGGCTAGTATCAATAGAGTTACTAGTCACAGTAAGTGTTGGAGATTACAAGATGAGAAAATAAGAGAATATAAAAACTATAAAACTAAATATTAGACTGACCAAATGCACTGAAAAGGGTGGTGAGTGACAGAGGCCCATGCATAGCTGTTGTATGGTCCCATATACTTAGGAACTTGACACATATTGCTGGACTCACTTGGCAAAAGAGACTGGAGGAATATATCCCACTAAGAGGGAGAAAATTAACAAATGAAAAGCACATACACCTGAAAATTGTGTAACAGATAATTGTTTAGGCTTTGAGCTGTGAACCCAGCTAGCTAAAATCAGATGTTTGTGTAGTTGCAAAGTGGTCCATCACTTCACTGGAAAAAGCAAACAGCTGAAAACCTCCAGAAAACTTGGCTTTGGCTTCTGTGAAACCTAAGCATAGCCTCCTATGATACCCCTTCCTCATCTTGACTTCCAGCCAGAACCACATGGTCCTGTGAGCACAAAAGCCAGCCTCCATGAGGATCTAGCTACTCAATAATCCGTTGAGTAAATTTATTTCTTGGAGCGTGATACCATCAACAAGATGCTTGGTGACACACAGAGAGATTAATTTTGCTATTAGAAAGCTCTATTTATTTATTTAGCCTCACTAACACTATTAGAAATGGACTCAGAGAAATCAGCTGCTGGGATTTCAAATTTAATGCCGCATCGTGAAGTGCATGAAAAGAGCAGCCCAGACACAGCCCTCATTTTTCATCTCAGCATCCAAGACAGCTCAGGCTCTTTAAAGAGGCCTAGTAAATACATGTGCGGATCCAATTCTAAGACAACAGACCTATACAAACGGATTGCAGACAGCTCCAAAGCAACAAAACCCTGCAGCCTTTACCAAACTAAACTATTTAATGTATTTTTACATATTACAAACCATGATAATAATTAAATTTTACATAAATACTTTACACCATTTATGTGGGTAATTAGTTACTCATTGTGCTTTTCATACTGTGAAACAAGTTGTTTTTAAGTAATCATGCATTTTAAATTATCACATGAAATTGTTCATACAGCAAAAAAAATAAAATTTCTTAATAATGGCTTCATGTGGTTCTTTAGCTTAGATTTTTCAAAACCGGGCCTGTGGCTCATCTGACCCTCACAACTCAATTTATTTGATGCAGGGAGATTTTCTTGAACTCCTCATGTGTCTGGCATGTTTAGTAGTTGTACAGCCGGGGGACATTTTGAATGTGTCTTTATGTATGCATAAAGTTTTCAATCATTTCCAGGTTCCTGGACACCCGGAGGTCTCAAGCTAAGAAAAGAGTGGTCAGAAAATTTGAATGGTAGAACATTATATTACAGCTAAGAACATCTCAAATATCTCCTAGTGGTTCAGAACCCGCTTTTCCTTACATAGACTCAGAACGTCTTCAATGCCTGGAGTTCTCCACCCATCATCAAATCAGGCCTTTACCAAGGGGAACAGTGAAGACAGAAAATCTCAGACATGGACTGAACAATGCAATGAAGACAAAGCAAACCCTGTACTCTCTTCCTAGGCAATCTGTCCTGGAGTAGGAAACGCAGTGTTTATAAGAAACGATATAGTGGAACTATTTGACATCAGATTCAAATAGAGATGTCTAACAAGACATTTGTAAGACATTAAGAGATTTAGTTTCTGATGCCATTTCACGATCTCTGTTCCATCTTATAACTAGACAACAATGGAGGTCTTTCTCTGCCTCTCTCTTCTTTTCCTTTTCCTATTAGACAATTTCATAAAAGTATATGATATACTTCAGTCACTTTCAGGCTTCTCTTTTATCTCTCCCTCTTATACTGAAATCACTTTTTCTTCCTAGGTGGTGCCCTGGCCAGCTTACATGATTCTTTTGTCTGTGTGGTTATAAATGCTTGTGTGAGCTTGTGTGCGATTATGGGCAATTTATCAATGAGAAAGCCTATGACATACTCTTCCTCAGTACAGCAGCAACATTAATAGACCATACTCCCTCAGTGAAGAATGGGGTCGGCTTCATGGGGTCCTCCCTCATGCATGTTTAATAGTGATAGTCCTTATCTTGTTCAGGTCTTTTACAGGCATTAGTAGAGCTTAAGTAATATCATGAGTGAATGGCTGCAACATGTTCAGAACATATTATTGAGAGACCACCTTTTTAAAATATCTTTTTTATTGATTCTTTGTGAATTTCATATCATGTACCCCAATTCCATATGTCCCCTCACCTAGTACAAATTCTCTACCCTTGCAACCCCCCAAGAGAAAAAAAATCTCATTGTAGAAGTTGTAGTGTGTCGCAGTGTGACCCATAGTGTATGCTTTTGTCCCTATTTCTTTGCTTGAAATGTTCATTACAATGACTCCTAGGTTTAATGTGAGGATCTAGCTTCTGCTATTTTATTAATACTAGAACCTTACTGGGAATCCTCCCAGATATCTTGTTGTTGCCTTGTGTCATGGAGATCCTGTATTTTTGGATTTGTTGGACAAGTGCCTTTGCACATTTCTTTAGTTTGTTGATGGGGTAGATGTTGGTGTAGGCCAAGTCAAAGCTCTGGATTTGGACCTGAAAGGTATCTGAGTTGGTCAGCATTCCAGCTCTCCTGTACCAATACCATCTGGGAAAGCTCTCCTTCCTTGGCCCAGCTAGCCCATTCAATGCCATATTTGTTGAGACTCAAAGGCCTCTGACATCTCAGTCTCCATCTTGTCCTTGGGCCATCATCTGTTAAGTAAGGCTTCTTTGTTTCTTCTACTATCTTGCTTCTGTTCCCATAATGCACTCAGGACATTTTATGATAGGGTTTTTTATTTTGGACATTTTACAATGGGGACATTCCTTTGATGTCAATGTGTCACCAAGTGATATCACCATTTTGGTCTGTGTACCTGAGCAAATACTGTTTGTGGTTTCAGCTTTATAAGCCCTCCATTTCCTAAGAGTAAATAAGACTTGAACAGAATTTTTGTCTTGTTTCCTTCCTTTGCATCTCCTGATCCCAAGTTTGATGATGTTGCTCCCTTCCCTAAAGAACCCTCTTGTTTAAATCCTGCAGGTTGGGCACATATTGAGCAAGAGACTCAGTCAGGTCTCTTGCTCTCAGGCCTAGTTCATCTGTACCCATGAAGGACCACATTTATAAAGCAAACATAGCATGCTTTAGAATACAGTTATTTTAATTGTGTGTACAGTAATTGTAAAAAGAAATGAAATATAGTAAGAAAACAAGTTTTCAAATCTCTTATATTAAACTTTCTTTTAGCACTTATTTCTCTATGGTTCTCTGTGAGTTCCATTTTAGAACAATCACAGCCATGTGTTGACCACATTGTGAACTATGTTTTCCTTCTCATCATGAGGCCAGATTTCCATTGAATATACATTATTTCAGGAATTTGTATACCACTACTTTTGGAACTTCTACCATGGTGTAATAAGTTTTCATCTTGGGGCTTTATTCATCATCCACTTTAAGTGTTTAATTTACATTATGATCAACAACTGACAGCATTTCCAATGGTGGTCATTGTCAGGTTATGGCTCTAGGACAATCAGTGAGAAACACATTACTCATGTGTACATGTATGTTGTATGTAGCCAGTGCTAATAGACCTACTGCCTACTGTTCTTCAGACTTGGGAAAGCATGGTGTGTGCAGTTGTGTAGAGCACATAAATACTTACATAAGAAAATTTATAATGGAGGCTATGTTTTAATAAGGGCTTCCATTGCTATGAAGAGACATCATAGCTGGGAGTGGTGGTGCACACCTTTAATCTCAGCACTCGGGAGGCAGAGGCAGGTGGATTTCTGAGTTCGAGGCCAGCCTGGTCTACAAAGTGAGTTCCAGGACAGCCAGGGCTATACAGAGAAACCCTGTCTAGAAAAACAAACAAAAAAGAAGAAGAAGAAGAAGAAGAAGAAGAAGAAGAAGAAGAAGAAGAAGAAGAAGAAGAAGAAGAAGAAGAAGAAGAAGAGACATCATAACCAAGGCAAAGGCAACTTTTATAAAGGGCAATATTTAATTGGGGCAAGCTTTGTGTTTCAGAGATTCAGTTCATTATGATGGCAGGAAACTTGGCAGTGTCCAGGCAGCTGGAGAAGGAGCTGAGGGTTCTGCATCTTGATCTTACTGCAGCCAGAAGATATTCCTTTCCACAATCAGCTAGGAGGAAAGTCATTTCTGCACTTGGTGGATCCTGAACATAGGACCTCAAAGCCTACCTATACAGTGACACACTTCCTCCATCAAGGCAACACTTCCTAACAGTCCCATTTCCCATGGGCCATGCTTATTCAAACCACCACAGGTTACATGTTTACGTCATTCTTGTTTCACCATTTAAATTGCATTTGTACTCATAATGATCAGTGTACAGTAGTACAAAGGTTTGAATAAGAACAGTCCACATAGGACCATATTTGAATGCTTAGTCACCAGTGAGTGGAACTATTTGAAAAGATTAGAAGATTAGGAGGCATGGTCTTGTTGGAGAAATTGTGTCGCTAAGGGTGGGCTTTGAGGTTTCCAAAAGTCTTTCTGTCTATAAATCAGCCTACGTGCTACTATGCTCACTTGCATGACAATAATGAGGTAAACTTTGGAAGTGTAAGCATGCTCCCAGTGAAATGCTTTCTCTTATAAGGGTTACCTTGGTCATTGTGTCTTTGCCCAGCAATATGGCAATGACTAACACAAGTAGTATATCCCAGTAGATTTTGAGTCACATATAAGACAAATCTCTGCATTAGTTTTTGAAGGAATCTCTTTGGAGTTTTAAATGAGGAGGGAAGACCCATTCTGCATCTGGATAGCACTATCCTGTGGGTTTGGGTTCCAGAGTTAATACAAAGAAAATGGGAGAATTTAGGGTTGTGGGCCCTCCTCTGCTCTACCACAGGGCATAGCTTCTGGGGGCCGTAGAACAATAGGGAGTTTCACTGCACTTATCCCATGCTGCTGCTGGAGAGGTGTTGGGCTGTAGGGAAGGTCCAAGACAACCTCCAGGGGTGGGAAATCACAATCTGAGATGTGGAAAAGCTCGAGCTTGTTCAGGGCTCCCTAGGCCCATGATGAGGCAAGGACTGTGGAGTTCTCAGGCTCCTTGGACATTCAGGTGCTGCTGGAGTCTCAGAAAAGCAGAGAATGGAGTGGGGGCCCGAGGGCTGGGGGGAGCATCGAGCCCAGGGCTGGGGGAAAAGAGGAGCTCTGGCTTGTCACATGGGGAGAGTCCTTGGCTTGATAGCAGGCTTGGCAGCAGTTGTGGCTGGGAGTGCAGAGAGGCCTTCTTTGGGCGACCAGACTGCAGCTCTAGGCAAAGGCCTTCTCCTTGGCTCCCCATGGTGGATTTTGATGGAAAGAGGCAGCTCATGGTTCCAGACAGTTTATTAATGTCATAGCAGTGAATGGATGTGTAAAACCATACCTCATTTCTCAGGGTGGGCCTAAGACTAAATACCATTTGCAGGGAGGAATATCTGGAAAGGGAAGCTTATTGGCATACCCTCTGGACCTCTTGGTACCACAATGGCATGTAGAATTCTGTTTTGAACTTACCTGACTGTGGTCACATCTCTTTTCCTATTGTCATATTCCTATGTGTTAGGGATACCTCATGTACATGTGGAAGGGCTTGGGTATTTCTTAGAACTGATGGCCACAAATCTATGGGGGACTGTGGCTGTGTGAAAGGAGCCTGGTGCCTGGAATAAGTGAAGCTCCTACCATCCTTCAGGATGCTTCAAGCTTTTAGCTTAACCTTACCAGGCTTCCTTCCTCTCACGGTCCATGGCACCACAGGAGAAAGGAAGCACTCATGTGTTTCTGTGATGTCTAACTGACTCACATGCCTATAGCCATTCCTTCTCTGCCTTGATCTCCAAAACTATGAGCCATAATAAATGTTTTCTCCCTTTTTAAACTGCCTTGTTATGAATTTTATCTCTGCACTGATAAAAAGTATTGATTGTACTATGTTGCCTTGGTAGCAGTTTCATGGATTTCATATTTGTGATGTATTATCATTAATCCAGAGAGTGACTCACCTATCCAGTATAAGTTTATGTAAGTATATTCTATGTTCAAACAACAACAGAATGTGATTCTAAGATATATCCCTGGTGAAAAGCAGTGCATGATTTTGTGTGTGTGTGTGTGTGTGTGTGTGTGTGTGTGTGTGTGTGTTCTAAATCAACACTGATCCAGGCAAATAAAATATGTTTTCTTCTCTAATATATTTCTTTGAAAGTAAAGGCAGTGCAAAAAGCCCTACTGACTGAATGCATACAGCAAGAGCTAATTGTTTTTATTGTTATCTTTCTCAATCCTTTCAAAAGTGCTAAAAGAGACTCAGTCATATTTCTGATGAATGAATTACTGAGACTCTCTGACCATGTTCTGACCATGCATATATGCATGCTATTTAAATAAGCCAGGTACTTGTGGACAAGTAATTTGGAAACTCAGGTGTTGCCAACACAGGCAACTTTCCTGTAGGGTTGTAGGTGCAACTTCCAGAGAGCTGAGCAGAAGCTTACCAGACAGATAAGTACCAGAGTAACTTTAGACACTGTGTATTCTATTGAATGGAGGTTTAGAGTGCTATTATCCAGTAGATTAGAGAATGTTCTAGGTTCTATAAATCTGAAGAAAAGTTGCTGATGATAAAAATTTATGACTTTGGTATTTTTAGTTCATTTTTCACAACAGGTAATTCTTCCATTATTAGCACATAAAAAGCATTGTTTGCCCTAAAGATCAGCTCTTCTTTAAATCTGCCAAACAAGACCTTAGTGAATTTTAATGTCAGGAGTTTTTCATCACCAATTATATTTCTTTTCATTGTACTTGGCAATAAACAGGTGGTCAATAAAGGAAGAGAGAGATATAAATGACAGATTGTATACATCCCATACACAATTACCAAACCCACACACTATTGTGGATGCCAAGAAGTGCATGCTGAAAGGAGCCTGATATGCCTCTCTCCTGAGAGGCCCTGCCAGAGTCTTACAAATTCAGAGGCAGATGTTCACAGTCAACCATTGGACTAAGCTCGGGGTCCCCAATAGAGGAGTTAGAGAAAGGACTGAAGGAGTTGAATGGGCTTGTAACCCCATAGGAAGAACAACAATATCAAACACCAGGTCCCCTAGAACTCCCAGGAACTAAGCCATCAACAAAGGAGTACACATAGCTCCAGCTGCATGTGTAGCAGAGGATGGCCTTGTCATGAATCAATGGGAGGAGAGGTCCTTGTTCCTATGAAGGCTTGATAGATGCCCCAGTGTAGGGGAATCGAAGGCAGGGAGGTGGGAGTGGGTGGGTGGGTGGAAGAACACCCTCATAGAAGCAGGGGGAGGGAGGATGTGATAGGGTCTTTCCAGGAGGTAGGGATACTAAGAAAGGGGATAACATTTGAAATGTAAATAAAGAAAATATTCCATAAAAAATAAAGAAAAAAATAAATGATAGACTGATGATAGAGATACCTAATACAGAAGTATTTGTAGGTGGCAGATGTATCTTTATGCTTAAGAAAGACACATAAACATGGATGTTTCAAGATGCATGGAGATGATGGCCAAATATATACTTGTATACATACAAATGTTCCTCATCTTATGATGGTGTTAAATACTGAACTACAACCTCATGATAAATTAAGTTATTGCAAATTAGGGCATAGTGATGTATATCTGTAATGCCAACACTTGAGAGATAGAAGCAGGAGTTCAAATGTTCAAGGTTATTTTTATCTACTTCTCAGCTTCTAATTCAGCCTGAACAACATGAGACCACATTCAAAAAAAAAGACAAAAGAAAAAGGAGAGAGAAAGAATGAAAGACAGAGTGAAGGAAGGAAAAGAAAAGGAGATTTTGCAAATCAAAATCACACTGAGTGCACCTGACCTGCTAAATACTGTATTTTGGTTACAGCATACACTGCAGACTTTGGTAGTTTCCTTTAGAGATCAGGGGCTGCTTTTAAACTAGAGCTCATTGTTTTTGTCCAGCATTGCAAGACAATATTACACTACTTGCCTATGAAAACGTCAATATTCAAAATTTAAAAAGTGTTTGTACAGCTTGTATACCATCTTTCCACCAACATCTAGACATTTTAATTTAAACCAGTAAAAGTTACGGGTCATGTGCAAGCACACATCTCAGTGTTTTTTTCTATGAATGGTTCTCACCTCAATCCATGAATCTATACCCTTACCTTCCTATGTATATATCTTTCTGTCTGTCTTCTAATCTAATTACATCTCTTGTTTATAAGAAGATAATAATCAAGTGTAGGTCTTATGTCTACAAGTTGCTTATTGATAACTAACTCTTTTACTACTTAATCACTTACTACTACCACAAGAATATGTATAAGACTCTAAGGAACACTATGTATTTTCATTCCAATGATTCAGCTTTTATTCCAATCCTGCCATGACCCTGAGCCTTTCTGGAGTATACACCTGGGGCAGATGGTAAGCTCAGGTAGTTCATCTTTTCTACCCTGAGCTCTTTATAGTTTTTCTCCTAAACAAAGTTGGAATATGAGTGAGACAAGTATCTATGTCCTTGTACAAGAAGATAAGTGGCTGTGCTCTTTATATTTAGAACAGAGACTAGATTAAAGTCAAGGGAAGACATCAGGGACAATCATAAAATTCACAAGTAATATGAACACTATTAAAACACTACCTTTAATTTCCCTTAGAGACCAGATTGCTCTCCTTAAAAAAGTGCCTGAGTAAGGGAAACAAGCTTATTAAAACACACAATATCTATTTTACCTGAACATCTTAGAGAATCAGTCAAGTTTTCTCCTGAGTTACCTCTCTTAATATCTTGTTCAGAGCAAATGTCACTCTAAATTTTGCAAATATAGAATAGCTTCTACTTGATGTCTCAATCATCCACCTGATTCCCATACTTTCCCTTGGTGCCTTGCTTTCTCCTACAGTGGGTATCAGTTACCAGTGACTGGTAAATGGAGTCAATTTCTTGTCCATTAAGGTGTCTTTTTTACAATTAACTCTTTCGCTTAATCCATGTGATGAATGTAGTCTATCTTTTCCTAGTCGGTCATTTCTACCATGGCACCAGAGACATGCTCTCTGGCTCCCCTTTGAGTATTATCTGTGCCTGCTTGAAACTTGATTTATTTTTCTCACACACTACTTCTGGAGAGGTTTTTAGAAAGCAAAAGAATTACTAAAGTTGAGAGCAACATATATGGCTCCAGTTGGTGAAATCTTATTTCCTAGTACAAAACTTGTTTTTCTAGACTTCTGTCTTAGTTGCTTTTCTACAGATGTGACAAAAAAAATATGCCCAAATCAATTTATAAGAGAAAGCATTTTACTTGGCTTATAGTTTTAGGTTTAGAGTCCCTGATGGTGGAGCAAAACAGTAGCTTAGAGCTCACAAGATCCACAAACCAATGCAGAGACCACTGGGAATCCCATGAATCTTTGCCACTTCCAGTGACACACCTTCTCCAACAAGGTGACATCTCCTACTCCTTCCCAAACTGTTGCACCAATTTGGAGCCAAGAATTCAAATATGTGATTCTTTGGAAGACATTCTCACTCAAGCCACCACAGATAGAGAGCAAAAGAGTATTGCAAGTGTTTATAAATCATGACTTCTCAGAGAATTTTCTTTTTTGATGTGTTCTTTCAATATTAATTTAGTTACTTATGATAATGACTATAATAAAGTTATGATGAAACATGAATATAATATATCGAAATCTCTGATTCATAAAGAGAACATATATAAAATGTATATTCTCGAAAGTAGAGGACCTGGATATAATGATACAATAGTTATCGTACAACTTCAGGGAGGGAAGTGAAAAGGGTCTACCTTTAACCTCTCCGGCTTTTCCCAGAGAACAAAGGGACCCGTAAATTATCTTCAGTATCGTCGTCCGTCCGTCCGTC
>LR755251.1:38133-74226 GCA_902729485.2 Mus minutoides | reverse complement strand
ACATAAAGACACAACAAAGATAGAGAACTTCAGACCAATTTCCCTTATGAATATCGACGCAAAAATACTCAACAAAATTCTCGCCAACCGAATCCAAGAACACATCAAAACGATCATCCATCATGACCAAGTGGGCTTCATCCCAGGAATGCAGGGATGGTTCAATATACGGAAATCCATCAACGTAATACACTATATAGACACATGCTTATATTAGTCTATAGCTTTCAGTTTTAAAGCTATGCTGAAAATATTGCTTAGTGATAGATTACTTGCCTAATGTTCATGAGGCCCTAGCTTCTAATCTTCAGCACTACAAAAGCAAAAGTAACTATAAATACATACACACACAGATTCTGTTCTTATCTCCTTAAAGACTTTGCCTATAGTTAGAATTCTTTCTGTTGAATTTTTCTTTTCTTTTCTTTTTTTTTTTTTGGTGTTGTTGTTGGTACTGTGCGAAGGTCACTAGTGGAAATATCTTTTGAGGTATTTTAGGAGACAAGGGATTATAACTTTTATACTGTTAAACACTAAATAATTTTTATATTATTTGATAGTGATACAGAAGATAAAACAAGGCTGAACAAGGGACATACAATTGAGTTTAACATTTTGACTTTCACTTTCTCTTTTTCTGCATTAATTTTGATGAATTTATCAAGTAAGACTATTTCTGTATTCAATGTTTTATGGCATACAATAATTTAATCAATGCATACTGTAAGCTGGTAAGTATAGTGATAATAGAATTATGTTTAACAGTACCACATGAATGTAAGAACCAAATAACATAACAATAAGAGCCTAAAAACAAAAAACAAACATAGAAATTCAATGTAAACAGCGAATATATAATGTTATGTTTTTGTTATGTTTTCTTTATCACATATGTTTTAAATTCTTCCTTTTCTGTGTTTTGAGCCATACTGCAAGATTTATGGACTTATATATAAAAGAATGGCTTTAATTACCTACAGAATTTTAAAAGTGTGTTCCTTGAATGCTCATATGATGTTATACCACTAAAATTTTATGATATAGTAGTCAAAAAGAATGAATTTTTTATATACAAAATATTTTACATGCAAAATATTATTAAATAGATATTTGTTACTGATATTTCTTGGGCCAAGAATTTGAAATGTCTCACATGATCTCAACAACAAATCCAAAGAGCAACTGGCAAGAAGCCTACAACCTTCATTTAGTAGCATCTATAGACTTGAACAAAAATGTATTTTGTATATTTGCCTGTTGATCATATTGTCTCAGGAAGCTTTCTTTTAACTTCATGTTTTGTTTTTTTTGTTTGTTTGTTTGCTTGTTTATGAGTGCTTTTATTTGTTGATTTTAAAAAAATCAAATATTTGGTATTTTTGATTAGGGAAGGTTTATATTTCCAAGAAAGAAAAGGACACAGATGCCTACAGATTGTAACTCTGTCATTTATTTACAGATAAAAACCCTGATTTACTTTTTTTTATTAGATATTTTCTTCATTTACATTTCAAATGCTATCCCAAAAGTCTCCTATACCCAACCCCGCCCTGCACCCCTACCCACCCACTCCCACTTCTTGGCTCTATCATTCCCCTGTACTGGGGCATATAAAGTTTGCTAGACCAAGGGGCTTCTCTTCCCAAAATTGGCAGACTAGGCCATATTCTATACATATGCAGCTAGAGACACGAGCTCTGGGGGTTCTGATTAGTTCATATTGTTGTCCCACCTATAGGGTTGCAGACCCCTTTGGCTCTTGGGTATTCTCTCTAGCTCCTACATTGGGAACCCTGTGTTCCTTCCTAGAGATGACTGTGAGCATCCACTTCTGTATTTGCCAGACACTGACAAAGCCTCAGAGGAGACAGCTATATCAGGGTCCCTTCAGCAAAATCTTGCTGATGTATACAGTAGTGTCTGCGTTTGGTGACTGATTATGGGATGGATCCCCGGGTGGGCAGTCTCTGGATGGTCCATCCTTTCATCTTAGCTCCAAACTTTGTCTCTGCAACTCCTCCATGGATATTTTATTTCCTATTCTAGGGAGGAATGAAGTATCCACGCGATGGTCTTCCTTCTTGATTTTCTTGTGTTTTGGAAGTTGTATCTTGGGTATTCTAGGTTTCTGGGCTAATATCCACTTATCAGTGAGTGCATATCAAGTGACTTCTTTTGTGATTGGGTTACCTCACTCAGGATGATATACTCCAGATACATCCATTTGCCCAAGAATTTCATAAATTCATTGTTTTTAATAGCTGAGTAGTACTCCATTGTGTAAATGTACCACATTTTCTGTATCCATTCCTCTGTTGAGGGACATCGGGGTTCTTTCCCAGCTTCTGGCTATTATAAAAAAGGCTGCTATGAACATAGTCGAGCATGTGTCCTTATTACCAGTTGGAACATCTTCTGGGCATATGCCCAGGAGAGGTATTGCTGGATCAATTGGTAGTACTATGTCCAGTTTTCTGAGGAACTGCCAGACTGATTTCCAGAGTGGTTGTACCAGCTTGCAATCCCAGCAGCAATGGAGGAGTGTTCCTCTTTCTCCACATCCTCGCCAGCATCTGCTGTCACCTGAATTTTTGATCTTAGCCATTCTGATTGGTGTGAGTTGGAATCTCAGGGTTGTTTTGATTTGCATTTCCCTGATGAGTAACGATGTTGAACATTTTTTCAAGTGTTTCTCAGCCCTTAGGTATTCCTCAGATGAGAATTCTTTGTTTAGGTCTGTACCCCATTTTTTTAATGGGGTTATTTGAATTTCTGGAATTCAGCTTCTCGAGCTCTTTGTGTATATTGGATATTAGCCCCCTATCAGATTTAGGATTGGTAAAAATTCTTTCCCAATCCGTTGGTGGCCTTTTTGTCTTATTGACAGTATCTTTTGCCCTACAGAAGCTTTGCAATTTTATGAGGTCCGATTTATTGATTTTTGATCTTACAGCACAGGCCATTGCTGTTCTGTTTAGGAATTTTACCCCTGTGCCCATATCTTTGAGGGTTTTCCCCACTTTCTCTTCTATAAATTTCAGTGTCTCTGGTTTTATGTGGAGTTCTTTGATCCACTTAGACTTGAGCTTTGTACAAGGAGATAAGAATGGATCAATTCGCATTCTTCTACAGGTTGACCTCCAGTTGTGCCAGCACCATTTGTTGAAAATGCTGTCTTTTTTCCACTGGATGTTTTTAGCTCCCCTTTCAAAGATAAGGTGACCAAAGGTGTGTGGGTTCATTTCTGGGTCTTCAATTCTATTCCACATTGATTTACCTGTCTGTCGCTGTACCAGTACCATGCAGCATGCAGTTTTTTTTTTTTTTTTTTTTTTTTAATCACAATTGCTCTGTAGTACAGCGTGAGGTTAAGCATGGCTGATTTACTTTAACAGTGTTTTTGAAAACCTAACACTGTGAGTCTATGAGCTATTAGTTATGTAGGGACAAAAAAAAAGGTTCTGTTACTAAATTCTGAGTGGAACAATGTCATTTAATTTGAATTTGTGGAAAGCAAATTTCCTTTCTCTCTATCTTTTAAAAAATTTCCACAAGTAATGAAAAACTCCCCTATTTCTTATAAAAACAAAACAACACAACCAACAACAAAAACGTTCTTGCTCCCTCAAAGCGTTTGTTTTGGAGAGTGATAATGTTGAGTTTGGGTTGACAGGCAGAGACTGAAAAAGTAAATCTTAGCTGCAGACAGTTATAATTCCATTTGAAGCTTCAGACAGATATAAGGGAGTTTGTAGTGTGAATTCTGGAGAAAAGAGATTTATTGTTTTTCCCTGGTGCAAATATCAATAAATGCTTTGTGAGCCTGACAGTATTTTCAAGTTATAAAGCATCTCTCTTTTTTCTCTCTCTCTCTCTCTCTTGGGCACACTTACTGTTATTATAAATGTATCTCGAAGAGAAATTACTTTCTTTTTGTTTTAAATAAAATTCTTTCTCAAAGTGGATGCATGGCATGTCAAACCTAACTGTTCTTGCCTGAGGGACAATGGAGGAGACTCATGCACAGATCGCCATTAGTGGCTGAGGGACAATGGAGGAGATGCATGAACAGATCATCATTAGTGGCTGGCATTATGAATGCCTCTTGCTTGCATTCTCCTTTCCTTTAGTAGCTTCACACTTAAGGTTATGTTTACCTGGTTTCATTTCTGTTGCTGCAGTACAATACAATCACAAGAACTTTACAGTAGAAAGGGATTTCAGTGTGCAGTCCCAAGTCAGAGTCTATCATTATGGGAAACTAAAGGCAGGAATTTGAAGCAAATAGTCATATTTTGAAAGAGACATTGCATTTAGACTTGCTAGTGTTCACCCCTTCTGTAAAGTTAATACACAGAGATCCCTTACATAAAGAATAATGCCATTCCAGGTGTACTAGTTCTTCACAGATCAATTAATGTACATTATGTATCTCCCCACTGCTACCCCCAGAGTCTAACCTGATTTGAAGAATTTCCAATTGTAAATTTCTTTTCTAGAGATTCTAGATTGTATCAAATTACTTATTAAAACTAACTATCAAAGGTGAAAAAGATAAAGGGTATCAAATATTAGCTTAACTTGTAAATGTAAATTTCTTTGTCAATTTAGTAATCTTTGCTATTAAGTAAAATCAAGGTTCAGTAGATCACAAACACCAAGCTGACACAGATATCCACTTATTTCAATTATAGAGCTGTGATGTTTACCCTTCAATAGCTACATTAATAATGCAAAAGTATAATTATTATTATAACTATTAACTATAATGAAAATTACATTAGACAAGACAGAAAGATAATTTTAGTACAAGTTGTTCAATCAATCTAAACTTTTCTCCTTTTAAATTATTTTATTCGATATTTTCTTTATTTACATTTCAAATGTTATGCCCTTTCCCAGTTCCACACCCTGAAACCTTCTATTCCATCCCCACTCTCCTGCTTCTATGAGGGTGTTCCCCCACCCCCACCCCCCACTCTTGCCTCCCCCTCCTCAAATTCCACTACACTGGGGCATCAAGCCTTCACAGGAGTAAGGGCCTCTGTTCCCATTGATGTCTGACAAAGCCATCCTCTGCTACATATAAAGCTGGAACCATGGTTCCCTCCATGTGTACTCCTTGGTTGTTGGTTTAGTCCCTGGGAGTTCTGGAGGGGGGGGGTCTGTTGGTTGATATTGTTGTTCTTCCTAAGGGGTTGCAAACCCCTTCAGCTCCTTCAGTCTTTTCTCTAACTCCTCCACTGGGGACTCAAATGGACTGTGCTCAGTCCAATGGTTGGTTGTGAGCACGCATGTCTTTGTCAGACTCTGGGAGAGCCTCTCAGGAGACAGCTATATCAGGTTACTGTCAGCATGCACTTCTTGGCATCCACAATAGTGTCTAGGTTTGGTGACTGTATATGGGTTGGATTACCAGGTGGGGCAGTCTTTGGATGGTCTTTCCTTCAATCCCTGCTCCATACTTTGTCTCTGTATTTGATTATTTTGTGCCCCTTACTAAGAAGCAGTGAAGCACCCACACTTTGATCTTCCTTCTTCTTGAGCTTCAGGTGGTCTGTGAATTGTATCTTGGGTATGCTAAGCTTTTGGGCTAAGAACAACTTATCAGTGAGTACATACCCAGTGTGTTCTTTTGTGATTGGGTTACATCACTAAGGATGATATTTTCTAGCTCCATCCATTTGTCTAAGAATTTCATCAGTTCATTGTTTTTAATAGTATAAATGTACCACGTATTCTGTATCCATTCCTCTGTTGAAGGACATCTGAGTTCTTGCTAGCTTCTGGCTATTATAAATAAGACTGCTGTGAAGATAGTGGAGCATGTGTCCTTGTTATACTTTGGAGCATCTTTTGGGAATATGTTCAGAAGTGGCAAAGCTGGGTCCTCAGGTAGTACTATGTCCAATTTTCTGAGGAACCACCAGACTGATTTCCAAACTGATTTTTATCAGTTTGTAATCTTAAAAGCAGTGGAAGAGTGTTCCCCTTTCTCCACATTCTCACCAGCATCTTCTGTCACCTGAGTTTTTGATCTTAGCCATTCTGACTGTGTGAGGTGAAATCTCAGGGTTTTGATTTGCATTTTCTTGATGTCTAAGGATGTTGAAAATTTCTTTAGGTGCTTATTAGCCATTCAGTATTCCTGAGTTGAGAATTCTTTGTTTAGCTCTGTTCCCCATCTTTTAATAGTGTTATTTGGTTCTCTGGAGGCTAACTCCTTGATATTCAGCCTCTATTAGATGTAAGATTGGTAGAGATCTTTTCCCAATCTGTTCGTTTCAATTTTGTCCTATTGACAGTGTCCTTTGCCTTTCAGAAGCTTTGCAATTTTATGAGGTCCCACTTGTTGATTCTTGGTCTCAGAGCATAAGCCACTGGTGTTCTGTTCAGGAGAATTTCCCTTGTGCTCATGTGTTAGAGGCTCTTTCCCACTTTCTCCTTTATTAGTTTCAGTGTATCTGGTTTTATGTGCAGGTCCTTGATCTACTTGGATTTGATCTTTGTATCAGGAGAAAGTGGTCAATTTGCATTCTTCTACATGCTGACCTCCAGTTGAACCAGCAACATTTCTTAATGCTGCTGTCTTTTTTTTCCAGTAGGATGGGTTTAGCTCCTTTGTCAAAGATCAAATTACCATAGGTGTATGGGTTCATTTCTGGATATTCGATTCTATCCCATTGATCTACATGCTTGTCTCTGAACCAATAACATGCAGTTTTTTTTTTTTTATCACTGTTGCTCTATAATACATCAGGGATGGCAATTCCTCCAGAAGTTCTTTTATTGTTGAGAACAGTTTTTGCTATCCTGGGGTTTTTGTTATTCCAAATGAATTTGAGAATTATTCTTTCAAACTCTATGAAGAATTGAGTTGGAATTTTGATGGTGATTGCATTGAATCTGTAGATTGCTTTTTTCAAGATGACAATTTTTACTATATTAATCCTGGCAATCCACAAACATGAGAGAACTTTCCATCTTCTGAGATCTTTGATTTCTTTCTTCAGATATTTGAAGTTCTTGTCATAAAGATCTTTCATTTTCTTGGTTAAAGTCACACCAAGGAATGTAATAATATTTGTGACTATTGTGAAGGGTATCCATTTCCCTAATATCTTTCTCAGTCTGTTTATCCTTCGAGTAGAAGAAGGCTACTGATTTGTTGGCATTAATTTTATATCCAGCCACTTTGCTGAAGTTGTTTATCAGGTATAGGAGTTCTTTGGTGCAAATTTTGGGGTCATGTAAGTACATTATCATGTCATCTGCAAATAGTGATATTTTTACTTCTTCCTTTCCAATTTGTATCCTTTGACCTCCTTTTGTTGTGTAATTGCTCTAGAGAACTTCAAGTACTATATTGAATAGATAGGGAAAAAGTGGGCAACCTTGTCTAGTTCCTGATTTTAGTGGGATTGCTTCATGTTTATCCCCATTTAGTTTGATGTTGGTTACTGGTCTGCTGTATGTTGCTTTTACTATGTTTAGGTATGGGCCTTGAAATCCTGATCTTTCCAAGACTTTTAACATAAAGGGATGTTGAATTTTGTAAAATGCTTTGTCAGCATCTAATGAAATGATCATGTGTTTCCCCCCCCACACACTTTGAGTTTGTTTATATAGTGGATTATGTTGATGGATTTATGTATATTGAACCATCCCTGCATCCCTTGGATGAAGCCTACTTGATCATGGTGAATGATCATTTTGATGTGTTCTTGGATTTGGTTTGTGAGAATTTTATTGATTATTTTTGTATCAATATTCATAAGGGAAACTTGTTTGCAGTTCTCTTTTTTTGTTGTGTCTTTGTGTGGTTTATGTAACAAATTGGTTATGGCTTTATAGAACAAATTGGGTAGTTTTCCTTCTGTTTCTATTTTGTGGAACAGTTTGAAGAGTACTGGTAATTAGGTCTTTGTAGGTCTGCTAGGATTCTGCAGTAAACCCATCTTGTCCTGGCCTTTTTTGGGTTGGGAGACTTTTATTGACTGCTTCTATTTCTTTAGGGGTTATGGAAGACTTTAGATGGTTTATCTGATCCCGATTTAACTTTGGCAACTGGTATCTGTTTAGAAAATTGTCAGTTTCATCAAGATTTCCAAATTTGGTTCAGTGTAGGGTCTTCTAGTACGATCTGATGATTTTTTTGAGTTTCCTTGGTTTCTATGTTTCCTTTTTCGTTTCTGATTTTATTAATTTGGATAATGTTTCTCTGTCCCCCAGTTAGTCTGGCTAAGGGTTTTATCTATCTTGTTTATTTTCTCTAAGAACCAGCTTCTCATTTTGTTGACTCTTTGTATAGTTCTTTTTGTTTCTACTTGGTTGATTTCAGCCCTGCGATTGATTATTTCTCCTATTCCTTCTGTTTCTTCAAGACCTTTCAGATGTGCTGTTAAGTGGCCAGTGTATGCTCTCTAGTTTCTTTGTGGAGGCACTCCAACCTATCAGTTTTCCTCTTGGCACTGCTTTCAGTGTGTCCCATAAGTTGGGGTATGTTGGGGTTGGGGCTTCATTTTCATTGAATTCTAAAAGGTCTTTAACCTCTTTCTTTCTTTCTTTCTTTCTTTCTTTCTTTCTTTCTTTCTTTCTTTCTTTCTTCCTTCCTTCCTTCCTTCCTTCCTTCCTTCCTTCCTCCCTCCCTCCCTCTCTCCCTCTCTCCCTCCTTCCCTCCCTCCCTTCTTTTCTGTCTTTCTTTCATCTTTGGCCAAATTATCATTGAGTAGAGTGTTGTTAAGCTTCCATGTGTATGTGATATTTCTGTTGTTTCTGTTGTTATTCAAGACTAGCCTTAATCCATGTTGATCTTATAGGATGCATCAGATTATTTTAATCTTCTTGTATCTGTGGAGGCCTGCTTTTCACCATTTTTTTTTTTTTTGGTTAATTTTGGAGAAAGTACCATGAGGTGTTGAGAAGAAGGTATATTCTTTTGTTTTAAGATGAAATGTTCTACAGATATCTTTTAAATCCATTTGGTTCATAATTTCTGTTAGTTTTACTGTGTCTCTGTTTAATTTCTGTTTCTGTGATCTATCCACTGGTGTCAGTTGAAGTTTTTCACTATTATTGTGTGTGGTGCAATGCGTACTTTTAGCTTTAGTAACGTTTCTTAAATGAATGTGGGTACCCTTGCTTGTAGAGCATATATTGTCAGAATTGAGAGTTCATCTTGGTAGATTTTTCTTTACCAGTGTGAATTGTCCTTCTTCATCCTTTTTGATAACTTTTGGTTGGAATATGATTTTATTCAATATTACAATGGGTACTCCAGCTTGTTTCTTCGGACCATTTGCTTGGAAAATTTTTTTCTAGCCTTTTCCTCTGAGGTAGTGTCTTTGTCACTTAGGTGCATTTCCTGTGTGCAGAAAATTTCTGGGTTCTGTTTACATATTCAGTTTTTTATTCTATGGCTTTTTATTGGAGAATTGAGTCTATTGCTGTAAAGAAGTATTAAGGAAAAATGATTGTTGCTTCCTTTTAGTTTTGTTGTTAAAGGTAGAATTATGTTTTTGTGGTTATCTTCTTTTGGGTTTGTTGAAAGATTCTTTATTCTTCTTCCCTTACACTTCAGTTTCAAAGCTTATTTTCACAGTTCTTCATCTTACCACAAATAGATTTACTTTCCATGTACAATATTGTTCTATGTTCATTCTATGTCATTTCTCATGTGTCTTCAATACAGTGACTTTCTGAAAGAGTGCTGTTTGAACTTTCCTGTGGGTTTTCTTGGACTTTACTATTGCCAGATATTCAGTTCTAAGTGTACAGCATTCTTGTGTTAGAAATGCTAATGGACTTTTTCCCCCACTGGGTCTCTGCCTCCAGGCTGACCTAGTTTGCCTTTCCTCTGTCATATCTGTTTTCTGGCCTCCCAAGGATGAGACAGCAGCTGTGAGTAGACTGACAAAAGCCATGGCTTATGTTGCAGGGTCCAGAGAAGAAGTACAATACTTAAAGTTTGATTTCTGAATATGAAGACTATTATGATTATTTTAAATGAAGTTGTATATAAGAATATTAGTTCTCTTAACACATTAACTATAATTATGTTCATTTGTATAAGCATATGCCTTGACAAAGCTAATTATAACATTAAATTATTATATAATGTATTAGAAGGAATGAGTAGGTAGTATTCTTGATGTGTAATAGGTATATTAAAATGTGTTAACATTTGAAGTTAAACTATCATAGTAAGACTTTTCATTTGATTCACTGTTAATATTCTTAAGTTGGTATATATTTTTTTAGACAACTCTGATTTTCTTTAATTTAGGGGTCCAGTGTATCATAGACACTGGTGACATGGCTATCATATTCCTAAGATCTGCTTAACAACCATGTTGACTATCTGTTTGGATCATCAGATGATAGGTAACACCACTTCATATCTCCTCAGGATCTTGTTGGATTTTTCTCTTTCTAGTGATGTGGAGTCAGTAGAGTGTTATATTATAAGATTGGGAACACAATTTGATATTTCCAAGGCTTTCAAATGTAAGAGAAAATTTTTATTTTGATATCATGAAGCATTTCCTGATGGTTACCAAAGTGAAATCATTTACTGACTTGATAAAAGTCTTGGAACGATCGGGAATTCAAGGCCAATACCTAAACATAATAAAAGCAATATACATCAAACCAGTATCCAACATCAAACTAAATGGTGAGAAACTGGAAGCAATCCCACTAAAATCAGTGACTAGACAAGGCTGCCCACTCTCTCCCTACCTATTCAATATAGTACTTGAAGTCCTAGCCAGAGCAGTTAGATAACAAAAGGAGATCAAAGGAATACAAAGGAAGAAGTGAAAATATCACTGTTTGCAGATGATATGTTAGTATATATAAGTGACCCCAAATACTGCACCAGAGAACTCCTACCTGAAAGAACTTCAGTAAAGCAGCTGGATATAAAATTAACTCAAACAAATCAATGGTCTTTCTTTACAAAAAGGAAAAGCAATCTGAGAAAGAAATTAGGCTAACAACACCCTTTACAATAGTCACAAATAATATAAAATACCTTGGTGTGACTCTAACTAAGGAAGTGAAAGATCTGTATGATAAGAACTCTAAGTCTCTGAAGAAAGAAATCAAAGAAGATTTCAGAAGATTGAAAGATCTCCCATTCTCATGGATTGACATGATTAATTAGTAAAAATGGCCATCTTGCCAAGAGCAATCTACAGATTCAATGCAATCCCCATCAAAATTCCAAACTCAATTTTTCACAGAGTTAGAAAGGGCAGTTTGCAAATTCATTTGGAATAACAAAAAACCCAGGGTAGCAGAAACTATTCTCAACAATAAAATAACTTCAGGTGGAATCACCATCCCTGGCCTCAAGCTGTGTAGTTGTGATAAAAAACTGCCTGGTACTGGTCCATTGACAGACAGGTAGATCCACGGAATAGATTTAAAGACCCAGAAATGAACCCACACATCTATGGTCACTTGATCTTTGACAAGGGAGCTAAAACCATCCAGTGGAAAAAAAGAGCATTTTTAACAAATGGTGCTGGCTCAACTGGCGGTTATCATGAATGCAAATTGATCCATTCTTATCTCCTTGTACAAAGTTCAACTCTGAGTGGATCAAGGAACTCCACATTAAACCAGAGACACTGAAACTCATAGAGGAAAAAGTGGGGAAGTGCCTCAAAGATATGGGCACAGGGGAAAAAATACCTGAACAGAACACCATTGCCTTTGCTATAAGATCAAGTATGAATAAATGGGACCTCATAAAACTGCAAAGCTTCTGTAAGGCCAAGGACACTGTCAATAAGACAAAATGGCAGTCAACTGATTGGGAAATGATCTTTACCAGTCCTAAATCTGATAGGGGGCTAATATCCAGTATATAAAATGAACTCAAGATGTTGGATTCCAGAAAACCAACTAACTCTATTAAAATGGGGTACAGAGCTAAACAAAGAATTCTCACTAGAGGAATACCGAATGGCTGAGAAGCACCTAAACAATGTCCAACCTCCTTAATCATCAGGGAAATGCAAATCAAAACAACCCTGAGATTCCACATCACACCACTAGTCAGAATGGCTAAGATCAAAAACTCAGGTGACAGCAGATGCTGGTGAAGATGTGGAGAAAGAGGTATACTCCTCCATTGCTGGTTGGATTGCAAGCTGATACAACCACTCTGCAAATCAGTTTGGCGGTTCCTCAGAAATTTGGACATAGTACTACTGGAAGATCCAGCAATTCCTTTCCTGGGCATATACCCAGGAGATGTTCCAACTTGTAATAACGACACATGCTGCACTATGTTCATAACAGTCTTATTTATAACAGCCATAAGTTTTAAAGAACCTGGATGTCCATCAATAGAGGAATGGATACAGAAATTGTGGTACATTTTCACAATGGAGTACTATGCAGCTATTAAAAACAATGAATTTATGAAATTCTTAGACAATTGGATGGATCTGGAGGAGATCCTCCTGTGTCAGTTAACCCAATCACAGAAGAACACACATGATGTGTACTCACTGATAAGTGGGTATTAGTCCAGAAACTCAGAACACCCAAGATACAATTTGCAAAATACATGAAACTCAAGAAGAAGGAAGACCAAAGTGTGAATACTTTGATCCTCCTTAGAAGAGGGAACAAAATACCCATGGAAGGAATTATAGAGACAATTTTCAAAGCAGAGACTGAAGGAATGACCATCCAGAGACTTCCCCACCTGAGGATCTATGCCATATATAACCACCGATCCCAGACACTATTGCAGATGCCAACAAGATTTTGTTGACAGGAACCTGATATAGCTCTCTCCTGAGAGGCTCTGCCAGTGCCCGGCAAGTACAGAAGTTGATGCTCACAGTCATCCATTGGATGGAGCACAAGGTTTCCAACGAAGGAGCTAGAGAAATTACCCAAGGAGCTGAAGAGTTTTGCAGCTGCATGGAAGGAACAACAATATGAACTAACCAGTACCCATAGAGCTCCCTGGGTCTAAAACATCAATCAAAGGAATCACTTTGAGACTCATGTCTCTAGCTGCATATGTAGCAGAGGATGGCCTAGTTGGTCATCAATGAAAGGAGAGGCCTTTGATCCTGTGAAAGTTCTATGCCTCAGTATAGGGGAATGCCAGGGCTAGGAAGTGGGAGTGAGTGGGTTGAGGAGCAGGGTGAGCGGGGAGGGGTAGGATTTTCAGAGGGGAAACTAGGAAATGGGATAACATTTGAAATGTAAATTAAAAAAATCTAATTAAAAAATAAGAATGATATACCCACTGTACTTTGTTAATTAGAGCATGTTTAATATAACAAAGGTTTTCACTTTGAATTTCCATATGTCAATTAGCATTATATTAACCTTAATTATATCTTCTTATGGGATCATTCAAAGGTATGTAAGGATAATGGCATAGATATTGGATGAAATCTTGCAGATGGTCTTCTACTAATCTGTCTAGAACTTCAAGTGTATTGTAATATTGCTTTAATTTTAATTAATGTTTTTCTTTTACTTTGCTTACCAGTTTTGCATATATTAACCAAGAAGACTTCAGAGTTTAGAAAATTAATAGTTCTGATCATTTGATGTGCCATTCCATTTTCCTGAAATGTTTTTGTCCTTCAGAAAAGGTGCTTGATTGCCAGTCTTTTGACTGTGCTTACGTGTGCTTCATTATGCAATGTTGTACTTGAGAACCATGAGCTTCTCTGAAGTATTTCTTGCATGGAAAAGTTGAGACTTTTATTCCTATCCCTCAAGGTTTTCACTCGCATACGAAGTTACTTTTTCTAATTTAGCAAGAAAGGATAGTAGCATAGCTGGATTTGGAAACATAGATTTTTCTGTTTAAATGTTTTATTATTTATTTGCAATCTACTTTTCTTCTTTTGTTTATGTGCAATAACTTTAGTGTATGGCTGGGAAGGCATCTATTGGCATAAAATAAAAGCAGTTTTGATTACTTTATTTCATTTAATTTGGTGTTGATGCCTTAATGAGCAAAGGGATTTTTGTACTTTGAAGACAGTACCTCCCTTGATGTGATTTGGAGATGACTGTTTATTCTCCTCTTCCTTACAGCTGTATCTAATGGAGGCATTTCCTCAACTGAAGCTCCTTTTTTTTTTTCTGTGATAATTCCAAATTGTGCCAACTTGACACAGAAAACAGGCCAGTACAATGATACTAAAGGAATTCAAGTCTGTCTGTCTCTCTCTCTCTCTCTCTCTCTCTTTCTCTCTCTGTGTTTAGGCATTAGGGTGCATATGAATATATAATATGTGTATGCAAGCCTTTTGAGGCAAGAAGGCAACCTCAAATTTCATTCCTTGGATACTATTCATTATTTGTATAATTTCTATTTATTTTTATTTTATGTGTATGAGTGTTTTGCCTGCATTTATGTATGTGTACCACATGCATACCATGTCCATGAAATATGGCATATAGCATCAGATCCACTGGAACTGGAGTTACAGGTGGTTGTTAGCTGCTGGGAAATAAGTCCTGGTCCTCTGCAAAAGCACAAAGTACTCTTAATTATTGCTTAGCCCTCGTTCCCAGGTCTCCTTTCATATATTTGAAAGAGAGGGTGTGTGTGTGTGTGTGTGTGTGTGTGTGTGTGTGTGTGTGTGTGCAGAGAGCTAGGTTCTCTCATTGCCTAGTAGAGTGTGTGTGTGTGTGTGTGTGTGTGTGTGTGTGTGTGTGCAGAGAGCTAGGTTCTCTCATTGCCTCGTAGGTTAGGCTGACTTGCCAGTGAATCCTAGGTCTCTTTCTATCTCTGCCTGCCAGTTTTGTGATTATAAATGTGTACTACTACAACTAGCTTGGGGACCGAATTCATGTCCTTATACTTGCTAGTTATCTTAGATTTAAAATTTTAATGAGTAAAAGAAAAAGAATACCTAGTGAATGGTTGTGGGGTAACCAGTTTCTGGGACTTGGACTTAAGTGGTGGAATTTGGCTTATCAGAAGCAAAAGGAAGACACTGGGCATCCTGAAGATGAAGAAAGAGTTAAGTTAAGGGATGAAAGAAGGCTTAAAGGAGAGGGAATGTGGATAAGTATTGAAGAGAGAAGGCTTCAATGTTTGGCTTTTGCCTCTTAGTTTTTTTAAAAATACAGTTTGATTAAAACAAAGATATGCAGTCCAAAGAAAAACTTCAAATAACTTGGTTGCATGTGCTTCCTTAATTATGTTGATATTAAACATTAGTAAATAGTTTCTTACTGAAGATTTTTTTTTTTTAGGAGAGGAAATGGGAAAAGTTCTCCATGTGGAAATAGAAGTCTGCTTTTTTTTTTTTTCTGATTAATCTTGCATGGTTGAGCATTTCAATTTTGGCTCTCTTTCTTCAGGTGATAATAAGAACACTTGTCTATTTCATTAGAGTGCAGCAATACTTGTAGGTCAGCAAGTATGAAAACTCATACCCTAAAGTGCTTAGCTAAATATTAAGTATTATGTGCATGTGGTAGTTTGAATAGGAATGGCCCCTTTAGAACCATATCTTTGAATGCTTAGCCCATAAGGAGGCAAAGCCTTGGAGTAGTCTTTTTTAAAGGTAAAGTGTCACTGTGAGTGTAGGTTTTGAGGCCTCATGTGCTTAAACTATGCTCAGTGTGGCATATAGTCTCCTGCTATCTACAAATCAGGATGAAGAACTATGAGCTCCTTTTCCAGCACCATGTCTCCCTGCACACTGCCATGCTTCCTACTATGACAATAGTGGAATAAACTTTGGAAACTGTAAGCTCAAAATAAATGATTTCTGTTATAACAGGTGTTGTGGCCATGTTGTCTCTTCATAGCAATAAAGTCTAACTAAGACTGTGCAGTATAGGTTGAAGGCTGTGTTCTTGGTTGAAGGCTGTGTTCTTGGATCCTGCAGCCAGATTCCATGGATTTTAACCGTGGCTTTGCCTCTTTTTACCCCTATGACACAGAGAAACTTGAAATACCTATGTTTCGATTTTAACATGTTTTAAATGAGGAAAATTGCAACATATACCTCAGGATAATGATGTAAAGATTGAAGGAGTTAATAAATGTGAGGGACTGAAAGCACAGCACCTGTCATAAAACAGATTAATTGTATCAACTGTTGTAACTTATGTTCATAGAAGCACAAAACTGAGCTCCCATATGTATGTAATTAATTACAAAGAAACAGTCCCCCAAATTTTATATTTATGCTTCCAGCAGCATAACTTTTGTCAATATAAAAATACATTTGCTTTTAATTCATTAGTGACAGTGCTTGAATTTAGCAACTATGAGTGAGTGTTTCTCAGACAGTTTTTTTTCTTGATGTTTAAATAAAGAAATAACTCTTCCTACCACTTTGGGATAAGATTTACATATTGGTCTTGTTCCTCATACTCAAAGGTTGAAAAGAATATTTCACTCTTGACGACACATTAGAGAAAGCTGGGTTTCTCCAAACAAGATGAACAGGAAATTGTAGGGGTAACATTCAGTCACTGGTATTTTTTAACAAAGTTCCCCAGAGGTGGACAGACAGTTGAAAAGCACAAAACTAGAGAGTTTGCAATTTAGTATACTAAGTTATCTCTTAGTTTTTTACTCCGATAGATAATTCTATCAGATTCAAATAAATAAAATATTTATCTATGGGTAATTCTTCAAGCCCATCTGTTGTTTCCATTATGTCTATACCTTGTGAGTATGTGTTGGGAAACAGAAATGAGGAGTTTGTTTACTTAGTTATACATTTTGTACAATGAAGTTTTGTCATGTAAAAGTTATGTATATCAAGTAAAACAATCACAGAATGTGAATATTGCAGGAGATTTCTAAGGCTATGTAATAGAAATAAGACACATTTCTTTTTTGTTTGTTTTTTGTTTTGTTTTTTGAGACAGGGTTTCTCTGTATAGCCTTGGCTGTCCTGGAGCTCACTTTGTAGACCAGGCTGGCCTTTAACTCAGAAATCCACCTGCCTCTGCCTCCCTAGTGCTGGGATTAAAGGCATGTGCCACCACGCCCAGCTATAAGACACATTTTGAAGCTAGTCTTTAAGAGCCTTAGTAAGTTATTGCCTGTGTGATCTTGTAGAATGTATCCTTCTCTGATTACCTTTCTTCATCTCTGTAAAAATGAGTTTAACATGCAGTTTCATCAACTAACAAGTCATTTATGCTGCCTGTGCATGTACACACACACACACACACACACACACACACACACACACACACACAGAGTCATGCACACAAACACCCACCCTGACTCTTCCTCCAGCCTGTTCCCTGCACCATCTGGCATGGAATCCTGAGTAGGATCCATATGGGAGTCTCAAAAGGACTGTCGGAGCATGCTGGCCAGCTGTTGGCACCATCCTTTCTCATTATTCAAAGCTAGTATCTCTGGCTCTGTTGTTTCCGTTTCACAACTGTCTACTTGGATCTTGTGAACTTTTACAAACACAAAGTTTGGTGTGTGGAGTTAGGCATTGCAGGAAAGGTGGAGTAATGCTGTTCACAAATCTAATGATGAAGATGTCTTTTTGTCACCAGTGGAAGTCTCTGGATATCCTCTGCCTGAGTTCCAGAAAATATGCCTTGCCTTCTCTTTCCAGCTCATTTCCTAGCCACATTTCTTTATGTGGAGTTGAAACATTAGAAGGCTACTATCATATTAGAAGGAAGCAGAGAAACATCAAAACATTCTGAATGTATTTTCAAAGAGTAACCTTTCTCCAATCTCCTTTTTCATTTGTATTTTTCTAGATTTTTTTACCTGTAGAATAATCAGAATGCTAAACTCACTTCTTATACGTTCATTGCATCAAGCAAAGAGAGTTCACGAGTGTTTCTTGCTAGTAGTAAGCATCTCTACCACAGGTCGTGATCTTAGTTATGCTCTGTCAAAGTGCATCTATTTGTAGATCTGGCTTTAGCCATAGTTTCAGTTTTAATGTTGAGAACTCTCTGAGTCACCATTTCACTGAACTGAGCAAAAAGAAATAGTTATAAATTAGACTGTCATTTTCTTATTTTTCTTTTCTACTACCTTCTCGTGATTATATAGCAGAGATAGCTCTATCTATTATATCTATTATCTATTTACTTGGTAATACTTTTTCAATATATTACATTTGTTACACACACACACACACACACACACACACACACACACACACACACGTGCGTGCATGTGCAGACACTTTTGTTCTCCAAGAGATTTTGGGACTGTGGAGATCAAGAACATGTTTTTCTCTTTGGCACAATCAATGACTACCATTTATCAACTTAATATGTGCCAGACATATTGTTTTATTTTAGATATTTCCCATAAAATATATATACACATGAAAACTCTTATTTTATATTTTTTTCCAATTTTATGTAATCTTTTTTTACACTCCAGAATTTATCCCCCTCCCAATCCTCCCTCTGACTGTTCCATATCCCATACCTCCTTACCCCCGTTTCTGCAAGGGTATCTCTACCCCCTACCCTCTACCCCACCAGACCTCTCCACTCCCTGGGATCTTCAATCTTTTGAGAGTTAGGTGGATGTTATCTGACTAAACCCATTTCCAGATGTTCTCTGCTGTATATGTGTTGGGGGCCTTATATCAGCTGGTGTTTGCTGTTTGGTTGGTTTAATTAAACGGCTAAAGTAGATATAACTAGTAAATCAGATTTTGATTTTGAACTAAGTTTGACATTAAAGCCAAAGTATAAACTAAAAATCATGTTTTTAAATTTATTCTTAATGGTAAAGAAAAATATGCTAGAATGGGGTTTTTCTCCATTTTCTATGCTGACTTGCATCATTAGCATACATGAACATTTAGTTAAGAGTGTTTTAAAATTTTCTCTCTCTCTGTATCTCTCTCTCTCTCTCTCTCTCTCTCTCTCTCTCTCTCTCTCTCTCCTCTCTCCCTTTCTCCATTGTGTAGTGTAGGCATCTATGTGTTCTATATGTCTGTGTGGTACAGTCATGGGTGTATGTGTATGTGTGTGTGTGAGTCAAGTTTGTATGGGTATGTCTGTATATTAGTTGCAAGCAATTTTGTATGTGTGTGTGGTACAGACATAGATGTTTATGTGTATAGTGTAGGGATGTGTGTGTTGTACAGTCATATATGTGTGTATATATTTGTAGTTCAGACATTATGTGTGTGTGTGTGTGTGTGTGTGTGTTGTACAGGCATATGAGCATATGTGTAGAGGCCAGTAGTCAGAGTCAGTTGTCTTTCTCCAATTCTCACTATTTTATTTATTTGAGAAAGTGTTTGTCTCTGTATCTGTAGTTTCCTTTTTCAGCTAAACTAGTTGGCCAGTGACAATCCTCCTGTCTCAGTGCCTCCTCCGTAATTGGGGTGTGCCACCATGCATTGCTTGGTAAGCACTTAACCCAGTGAGTTCTTTTCTCAATCTCACCGCAGTAAAGACATGATGAAAAAGTAGTCTCTCATTAGGAATATATTCTTAGTCTTTCATTTCATGATTCTTATTCAAGACAGAAAGACTATGTGAAGATATCTCTCACTGGTAACACATTAGGTTGAGGCCATGAAGTGATATCTGAAAACAGAAGTGAATCCATACTTCTGAGGCATTCTAAGGGGTCATCCATACTTCTGAGGCATTCTAAGGGGTCAGGATGGTGTTGAAGTTGTCCTTGGCTCCATTTTGGAGATGTCTTGCAACCAGCCACCCTGTTCATGGTTCAGGCCACTGTAATGTAACCACTAGATTGTGTTAAGAAAGAACAAATGAATAAGTTTACCAAGCTGAAGGATTTTTGCTTGTACCCCAAGAACGATTTCATCTAATGTGTTTGTAAACTAAAATCCTGACTTCTACCAGCGGTGGATGTAATTGCTTTACACAAGAACAAAAATTAGCTTTTTAACCAGCACAAACCCTTTTGCAAACATGTACCTTTAAATAATGTAAGAATTCCTAATGTAGGAAATAATTATTCTTTTGGACAAATGAGATCATTCTGGTAATTGCAGGCTTTGTGCCAGAGACTTCTCAGGGGGATTGGTTGTGAGAACATCTTTTTATGAGCACTGAAGCAACCCTTTCTACTCCATTCTTTAGATTTCTCAAAATGCCTCATGATTTCTTGGTTCAGGAGTATTTTTTCTTTCCTAGGTACATTCTATTCATTCTGCTTTGATTCTTCCCTGATTAGTAAAGACCTCTGTACAGACCTCTGTACTAGTTTGATATCTTCTTTATCTTTCAACTTAGTGTAAGTGAAAGAATCCGTGCAGAAGAGGAGGCAGAGAAATTGTAAGACTCAGAGGTGATAGATGACTCCAAGGAAAAAGTGCCTTTCAAGTACAACAGGGCAGACACACAAATGAAGTCACAGAAACTGTGGAAACATACACAGGCCTTGCACAGGTTATGACAAACAAAATCCCATCAGAGAAGGGAAAGTAGGCACAATGTCCCACTTTGAAAACATAGTCTGATTTTTTTCCTAACATTAATTCATGCCTTGGCTTTGACTAGGTAAACACTACATCCGAGATCTTAAATTTCTACAATGAAATGATACTCTGACCTAGACATATATACTCTTGTATGTTACAGTGTGTACCCTGTTTTATTTTATTACATAAACTTGATTCTGACTTTAAAGCAAACATTTCTAATCAATGGAGCTATGAAAGGACTGAAGGTAGATCACCAAATATATTCTTGATGTTTTATATAGAGCTAATGTGGGTTGCATTGAAATAAAAATTAACAGAGATCTCTGTGTCTTCTTTATATGCTTTTAAGATTCACTTTGAAGAATTAGAATCAAGAACTGATTAACTCTTTCTGAGGCAACCAGCTTAGCACTGGAATTTTCTACAGATGACCTTCTCACAGATATTTGTTTTGTAGAATTCATTAGTATTGGTTGCTGACATTACCAAATTGTAATGGTACTTAAATATGGAAGAACATATTTTATTGACATATTTTCTAAAATTTATTCTTGGTGTAATGTAATGTATCAACATTTTGCTAAGCATTTGATGTCTTTATTTCTGTTGGACTATAGCAAACAGAAATATTTTGAGAATTATAGTCAACAGAAATTGAGAATTTCATAAATGCATATAATACGTTTGATCAAATCTCCCCTTTATCATGTAATCCTTTTCCCATTTCTCTCTCCTCTTCCTTCATGGCATTATATACTTACAACAAACAAACAAAAAACAAAGACTAGAACTTCACTAAATCCACTTAAGTCTCCTTCCTGTATGTTTATGAGTGTTATAAGTTTATCTACTGGGGCATTGTTAGGTTGTCAGGAGCCACATCCCTGAAGAAAACTGATGGTTTTTTTCTCTACCAGCAACTACCAGTTGCCAATAACCGCTCAGATAGGGATGGAACTCACAATACATGTTGGGGGTTTGGCTGGCTCAATCTGCTGTAGGTTTTGTGCAGGCAACCATAGCTGCTTTATGTTCATGTGTGTAACAGCTCTGTGATGGCTGAAAAATATTATTTCACTACTTCTGGCCCCTATGTTTCTGTTTCCTCTTCCACTGTGATCTCTCAGCGTTTGGGTTGATGGTATGATACCAATGTCTCATTGAGAAATTAGTTATCATAACATCCTAATAAAACTAATGATCTTAGATACTAGTATCCAATTTACTTGTATATGTAGATTTTCAAAATTTGGGACCCTACTGTTTAGATAAATCTGACAATAATTCCTTGACCTAGGATTAATAAAGTATCTTAACCTGCCATTGTAAGAGAAGATTACATAATTCATTCATGAGCATGAGAGAGCAACCCAAAGCAGTAGTCGCCTCCAGGAGACGGGAGAACAATCCTCTGCTTGATATTTCTTCAAGCACACGGGAAGTTAGGCTGACTTGAAGTATTGCTAATGGAATCTGGGACACTGCTTCCCATCTTATCCCAGCCATCCTATGAGTTCTTCTAGATATAAAACTAACTCAAAAAGAAAAGAACATTAAGCTTGAAATATATAATTATAGAGCTGAAAATTTTAACTCAATTTACTGTTACTTCCAGACTCCCTTTGAAAGTCTCATTAAAACACGAAAGAAAAAAAATAAAGGTGTTAATTTTTAGCTAGTCATTATCTCACACGGATTATACACAGTGCCTGGGAAGGAATGCAAGACACATTCTAGTAATGCCTTTTCCTATTGCTCCTGCACCTTCCATTACAGCCATTGAGTATTTTACTTAATACTCATTAATAAATAGTTCATCAAAATAATTGAGTAGGGGGCAGAAAAGACCATTGGACTCAACAGTGGGAAACTGGGCAATTGCTGACTGGGTCATTTAGCTCCTTTGGGGAATACAAATGACCAGATGGAAAATGCACTAATACTGTAAAGTAACAACATTTTTAAAGTAAATCTGCCTGTCCTCAGAATGGAAACCATACTGATGAACTGATAATGTGTTTTCACTCTTGTTATCATACTGTAGCCTCAGACGATACACATGACTCTCAAGAGGACATTGCAGTATTATGAACATCAAGTTATCGGGTGAGTAAAAATGGATTTTGGCTATTGATGGAAACACTTAAAAGTGACTTATCAAATGCAGCTGTTGATCTTGTAAGTTAGTGTGCTCTTGAAGCCAACTTTATGGTGTCTGTTTGCTAACATGTAGGCTAGGATTAATAAGAGTACTTTATAGTAAAAAATACTTTGATTTATTTGTGTTCTCTTTTAAATGAAAAATAAAATTCTCTCTTTTTGTTTTCCTCACACTTTCTCTCTTTCTTATGTTCTTATTTTCCATTTGTAAGACTGAATCTTATAATTCTGTTTTTCTTCTATTGAAGGATTGTCGGTACCAAATAGAGGCTTTGAATGGGGATTTGAGTCTTTACATAGTGTCTGGCTGCAATCAACTTTAAGGACAGGTCTTGTTTTAGCCAGGGCCACATGCTGCCTGATTTCTCTGTTGGTCCCCATTTCTTAAAATCGATTTGAAAATTGTGTGTATTAGTAATACTTCATATAAAAAAGTAAGAAATGGAGACCTCACCAGTACAGAGATACTTTAATAAAATGTAATGGTTATATTAATAACCCCCAAATTAGATGTCATGATTAAGTGATATTTCAGTGAAAGAATTTTTCAGTCTAAACTTACTCTCAATTGACTGTAGTAAAAAGCAGTTTGGCAAATAGCAAAAACTAAAATTTACTTTTGTGATTAATTTAGCTTGTCATATTAAATCAATTAACATTAGAGACAATGGATATTGTCACTATACCTTGTATTTTTAGTATTTTCTTTGTGCTGCAATGGTTTGGCTTGTAAAAGGTCAAACTCTTATAATCCTTTTTTAAAAATTTATTTGTAATTCATTTTTTACACTCCATATTACATTTCCTGCCCCTCCCCGTCTGTGTGCTCTACATCCCACACCTCCTCCCTACCCCACCCCATCTCTAAGTGGATGCCCCAACCCCTACCCCACCTGATCTCTTAACTCCCTGCGGCCTCCAATCTCTTGAGGTTAGGTGTTTCATCTCTGAATGAAGACAGACATGGAAGTCCTCTACTGTATGTGTGTTGGTGGCCTCATATCAGCTGGTGTATGCTGCCTGTTTGGTGATCCAGTGTTTGAGAGATCTCGGGGGTCCAGATTAATTGAAATGGCTGGTCCTCTTACAGGGTTGCTCTTCGCATCAGCTTATTCCAGCCTTCCCTAACTCAACAACATGGGTCAACTGCTTCTGTTCATTGGTTGGGTGCAAATAACTGCATCTGACTCAGCTGCTTGTTGGGCATTCTGGAGTGCGGTCATACTAGGTCTATTTTTGTGAGTGCTCCATAGCCTCAGTAATAGTGGCAAGCCTTGGGACCTCCCCTTGAGTTTTATCCCACTTTGGGCCCGTCACTGGACATTCTTTTCCTAAGTCTCCTCTCCATTTCCATCCCTGTAATTCATTCAGACAGAAACAATTATGGGTCAGAGGTGTGACTGTGGGATGGCAACCCCATCCCTCACTTGATGTCTTGTTTTCCTGCTGGAGGTGGGTTTTATAAGTTCCCTTTCCCTACTGTAGGGCATTTCATCAAAGGCCCCTCTCTATGAGTCCTGGGACACTTTCCTAATGTGTTTTGGGAGTTTTACTATTCTATGAGTATAGAGATATAGGCATAAATGTCAGTTTGGGAATCCTTCCATTCAGCAAAATAATGGTAGTAGATTCACCTTGTGGGTCCTATGATTTTTCTGAGGTCTTAGCCATATTTGCACTAAAAGCAGTTGGTTATCCTATAACATCCATGACACTACTGTACACATGGACATATCTTGCCATGTTGGTTGTTATTGTGGCTTTCAGGGTTCACAGCTCTTGATGACTTCTCTAAGCAGCCTGGATTGAACCTTCTGGTACTATGGCAGGTGGTGAGAATGGCAGAAGCTTCCTGGTCAGTACCAACCCGATTTTACTATGTCTTAAGAAAATGAGTTTATAGAGGGTTACCAAGAGCAATGGCTATACGTGTCTTTGGGTGATGTCCAGAACACCACTTACATGAACCTTGATGTAGAACTAATCCACATCTGGCACTAGGCTTTTATTTGGCAAAATTTGGCTTCTGGGAGGAGCATTATCTCCTGTTTAGGCCAACTCCATATAAATTCTTTTTTATGGAACTCTGAATATTTTAAAATCTCATAAACAGTAGGTTTCCATATGTTGTTTTAAAATATCTTTAGTATTAGTTATATCTCCACTAACTCCCACCTCTGTTCTACATTCAAATCCCACTCTTCACCTAAACTTTCCTTCCCACTTCATATCATTGTTCTACTCTTACTTTTTTTTCCCCCAGGCTGTTAGAAAGTTTATAACTAGTAGATGTGCATCTGGCCTTTTCAAACATGCCCAATATTAGTTATTCCCCTCCCTACCCTGTCTTCTGCCCAGTCATTCCCTCCCTCCCCCTACTTAAACTCTCTTCTCATTATTTCCTCCTTTTCCTTCATACCATATGCATTTTACTATACCTCCCAGGGCTTTTTAATTAACAGTTGCCTACAGATATAGTCCTGTACTATGAATATTAATGGGACTGGTGGCTTATGACAGAATTACATTTAAAGAATCATTTATTTTAAAGGTGGTTATCCAGAAAGCATAGACTGTGTGTACTTGATGTAGATATAACTGCATTTGCAAATGCTTTTAAAAATTCCTTTGTATGCTAATTTTATTCTCTTCTTAGTTATAGGGATGCAGAAAAGAATTTCCACAATATCCCTAAAAGATGCTCCTATGCAGACCATTCCAACAAAGAGGAAATTGAAGATGTCTCAGGAATTCTTCAGTGTACTGCTAATGTACTCGGTATATTAACTATCCGTTTTTTATATGATTGACAGAGAATATGAGGGGGAGGGAAAGTAAAGGTATTAGTGTTTCATTTTCTCTTATGTTTGGAGAATATGGTATTTGGAAACCAAGAAAGTATTTGATTTTTTACACCCATGAAAATATTTTTATGTGAATTACAAACAAGTTCTTTACTTGTAAACTCAAAAAAATCTTACATTGCTTACATATAAAATATTTATATGATATTAGTATTAGCCTGATATAATCCATACTTCCCTGGTGCTTACCTTCACCCGAACTGTATAATCTTTCTTTCTTCTCAAGCCTATACTTTCTTATTTCTTGGATGTCTGTGTTGTAGCATATCAGTGAAGCTTGTCATCCACTGGGTGCCGTACTTGGGCTTAGGCATAGGGACTGTGCATCTTGAAGATACCACTATTTACCTTCAGGATTTTGGATACTCCCAACTTGGGTAAGGGTAGTGTTATAAGTGGAACCATGCACTCTGTTCTTTAATTGAACTGGATTTTAGAAAAGTATGAAGGCCTTGTTGTATAAGAGTACTTTGCATAGCTGATATCACAGCTGAAATCTGTTTAGCCCTAATTTCTTATAGAAGTTATTTAACTTTTTTCCTTTAATTTTCCGTTGCTTTCTTCATTTGAAGTGAACATAGTTCAGTTCTTTTTGGAATCCCCATTTTTCTTTTTGCCGCAGATAGGAATGTATAGCATATTGGAGGACCAGCAATGCCTTCACTGTTGATTCTATCCCTTCCTGCATTGAAGGCCTAGAAAACAGTTGCCTGGTTTTAGCCCTCTCCCAATATGGGGGAAAACTGTTCACAGATAAGATTTTTTTCTTCTATTTAGTAACAACTTGTGTCTAGTTTCTGTCACATGGTTTGCAAATTGGTTTCTGTTTACTTCATGTTAGACTCCTAATAATCATTGTGACAACACAGTAGAGTCCTCCCAAGAGGCCTTATGCAAGAGAAGATAGACATGAATGATGTCCTCTCTGCTTATGACTTTGAGTGTTAAATTGTTGCATTATTTCAATCCCAATGTCTGTTGCATTCTAAGGTAATCTAATTTTAGTTGTTTGAAAAACACGAATATTTTAAAAGCAGTGATATTCAAAGCCTAATTTTAGTTTGCATTAATTATAAAATATGCTTGTACTCCTATAAAACAGGACATTTTGTATTTTATGAGAAATTGTGCTGGTTTAATGGTGCAGTGAAATCATAAAGGCCTGTGCTCTGTTTGTTTTGAACATGTTGCCACTTGGTACTGTGGGTGTCTTGGATTTAGCTAGCAATAAAAGGACAGAGATAGAATGAGTGTAGAGAATTAAAACAGTGAGATGAATATGCAAATTGCCCTTTCTATCTCAGTGAAGAATTGAGTTGGAATTTTGATGGGGACTGCGTTGAATCTGTAGATTGCTTTCGGCAGGATAGCCATTTTGACTATATTAATCCTGCTAATCTATGAGCGTGGGAGGTCTTTCCATCTTCTGAGATCTTCTTCAATTTCTTTCTTCAGAGACTTGAAGTTCTTGTCATAAAGACCTTTCACTTTCTTAGTTAGAGTCATATCAAGGTATTTTATAGTATTTGTGACTATTGTGAAGGGTGTTGTTTCCCTAATTTCTTTCTCAGCCCTTTTATCCTTTGTGTAGAGAAAGGCCATTGATTTGTTTGAGTTAATTTTATATCCAGCTACTGCACTGAAGCTGTTTATCAGGTTTAGGAGTTCTCTGGTGGAATTTTCGGGGTCTCGAATATGTATATCATATCATCTGCAAACAATGATATTTTAACTTCTTCCTTTCCAATTTGTATCTCCTTGATCTCCTTTTGTTGTCGAATTGCTCTGGCTAGGACTTCAAGTACTATATTGAATAGGTAGGGAGAAAGTGGGCAGCCTGTCTAGTCCCTGATTTTAATGGGATTGCTTCCAGCTTCTCTCCATTCACTATTCTCAACAATAAAAGAACCTCGGGGGGAATCACCATGCCTGACATTAAGCTGTTCTACAGAGCAATTGTGATAAAAACTGCATGGTACTGGTACAGCAACAGACAGGTAGATCAATGGGATAGGACCGAAGACCCAGAAATGAATCCACACACCTATGGTCACCTGATCTTTGACAAGGGAGCTAAAACTATCCTATACTGGCATGTCAAACCTCCACAAAACCAAGGACCTATTTTCCAATTGATATCAGACAAATTTATCTTCTTCTACATATGTATCAGGAGTCATGGATCCCTCCCTGTACACTCCTTGATTGGTGTTATAGTCCCTGGGAGCACTGGATGGTCCAGCCAGCTGCTGTTCTTCCTGTGGGATTGTAAGTCCCCCTCTGATCCTCCAGTCCTTCTAACAGCTCCCCACTTGGGGTACCTAAGCTCAGTCTGATGGTTGGCTCCAAGCATCCACATCTGCTTTGGTCAGCTGCTGGCACTACTGCCCAAGGAATAGCCACACCAAGTTCTTGTCAGCAAGCACCTCTTGGCAACAGTAACAGTGTCAGGTTTGGTATCTGCAAACAGGATGGATCCTCAACTGGGGCAGTACCCAGATGGCTCTTCCTTCAGTGTCTGCTCCATTTGTTGTCCCTGTTCTTCCTTTTGACAGAAACATTTCTGGATTAAGAGATGGGTGTGTAGCCCATTACTCGAAGGGAGGGGCCATGCCTAATCATAGGAGATGGTCTCTACAGGTACTATCTCTCCTTCTCTGCACATTTCAGCTAAAGTCATCCCCATTGTACCCTTGGAGCCTCTCATTTCCCTGGCATCTGGGACCCTCCAGTGACTATACCCAGTTCTTCATCCCTTCTGCTACATACGTATTTTTATTCAATTTCACTTTGTACCATTCTCCCATCCCTTTCAGTACTTGATCCTGCCCCACTTATTTTCTACCCTTCCTTTCTTCCTTCTATCTTACCCCTCCCTCCACCTCTAGCAATTATTCTAGTTTGCTCTCAATGCAGGACTGAAGCATTCACACCCCTGTCTTCCTTCCTCCTTAGCTCCATATTGTCTGTGGGTTGTATCACAGGCATTGTGAGCTTTGGAGCTAGTATCCACTTATCAGTGAGCACAAGCCATGTGTGTTCTTTTGTGTCTGGGTTACCTTACTCAGGATGATATTTTCTAGTTCAATCCATTTGCCTGCGAATTTAATAAAGTCCTTGCTTTTAATAGCTGAGTAGCACTCTATTGTGTAAAGGTACCACATTTTCTGTATCAGTTCTTCTGTTGAGGGAAATCTGGGTTATTTCCAGCTTCTGGCTATTATAAATAAAGCTGTTTTAAACATAGTGGATCATGTGTCCTTGTTATATATTAGAGTAACTTTTGGGTTTATGTCCAGTAGTGGTATAGCTGGGTCTTCAGTTAGAACTATTTACAATTATTTAAAAAACTGCCATGTTGATTTCCCAAGTGAGTTTACCAGCTTGCCATTCCACCAGCAATGGAGGAGTGTTCCTCTTTCTCCACATCCTTGCCAGCATCTGCTGTCACCTGAGTTTTTGATCTTAGCCATTAGACTGGTGTCAGGTAGAATCTATGGGTCATTTGGATTTGCATTTCCCTGATGACTAAGGATGTTGAACATTTTTTTAAGTGCTTCTCAGCCATTCAGTTTTCCTCAGTTGAACATTCTCTGTTTATCTCTGTACTCCATTTTTTTTTAAAAACCAGGGTTATTTAGTTCTCTGGAGTCTAACTTTTTTAGTCCTTTGTATATTTTGGATATTAGCCCTGTGTCAGCTGTAGGGTTGGTAAAGATCTTTTCCCAATATGTGGATTGCTGTAGTGTCCTATTGTCATTGTTCTTTGCCTTACAGAAACTTTTCAATTTTAAAAGATCCTATTTGTTGATTGGTGATCTTAGAGAATGAGCCATTATTGTTCTGTTCAGGAAAATTTCCCCTGTATACATGTGTTCTTGGATTCATTTTGTGAGCATTTTGTTGAGTATTTTTGCATTAATGTTCATAAGGGAAATTGGTCTGATGTTCTCTTTCTTTGTTGGGTCTTTTTTGTGGTTTAGGTATCAGTGTAACTGTGGCTTCATAGACAGAATTGGGCAATGTCTCTTCTATTTCTACTTTGTAGAGTAGTTTGAGACATATTCTTATTAAGTCTTCTTTGAAAGTCAGTAGAACTCTGCACTAAAGTCATCATACTTTGTGCTATTTTTGGTTGGGAGACTTCTAATGACTGGTGCTATTTCCTTAGGAGTTATAAGACTGTTTGGATGGTTTTTCTGAGAGTGATTTAACTTTGGTACCTGGTATCTGTTTAGAAAAATCATCCATTTCATCTAGATTCTCCAGTTTGTTGAATATAGACTTTTGAAGAAGGATCTATTTATTTTTTGAATTTCCGTAGTTTCTCTTGTTATATCTCTCTCTTTATTCTTGATTTTGTTAATTTGGATACTGTATCTGTGTCCTCTAGTTATTTTAGATAAGGGTTTATCTATCTTGTTGATTTTAGCAATGAACCACCTCTTAGTTTTGTTGATTCTTTGTATAGTTCTCTTTGTTTCTACCTGGTAGATTTGGCCCAATTTAGTTATTTCCTGCAATCTATTCCTTTTGGATGTATGTTTCTTTTTGTTCTAGAGCTTTCAGATGTGATGTTAAACTGCTAGTGTATGATCTCTCCAATTTCTTTATGGAGGCACTCAGGGCTATGCATTTTCCTCTTAGCAGTGCTTTCAGTGTGTGTGTGTGTGTGTGTGTGTGTGTGTGTGTGTGTGTGTGTGTGTGTGTGTGTGTGTGTTTGTATGTGTGTCCCACAAGTTTGGATATATTGTACCTTCATTTTCATTAAATTCTAAAATGTCTTAAATTTCTTTCTCTATTTCCTTTCTGACCAAGTTATCATTGAGTAGAGAGTTGTTCAGCTTCCATGCATATGTGGGTTTTCTGTTGTTATTGAAGACTACCTTAGTCTCTGAAGGTCCAGTAGAATACATGGGATTCATTCAATATTTTTTGTATCTGTTTGGGTTTGTTGTATGTCTGATTATATGGCCAATTTTTGAGAAGTATCATGACATACTAAGAAGGAGGTATGTCTTTTTGTTTTTATGGTCTCTCTATATTTGTTAAATCTGTTTGGCTCACATCTTCTTTTAGTTTCACTGTGTTTGTGTTTAGGTTCTGTTTTAATGATCTGTCCATTGGTGATAGTGGGGCATTGAAATCTCCTACTATTTTTGTGTGAGATTCATTGTTTGCCTTTGCATTTGGGGCATAGATGTTCAGAACTGAGAGTTCATATTGGGGAATATTTTCTTTGATGAGTATGTGGTGTCATTCCCCCACTTTTTTTGATAAATTTTGTTTGAAAATTTATTTATTGGGTGTTAGAATGTCTTCTCCTACTTGTTTCTTGGGACAATATACTTGGAAAATTTTTTCTAGCCTTTTACTTTGAGGTAGTTGCTATCTTTTTCACTGAGGTTGTGTTTCCTGTTTGTAGCAAAATGCTGGGCCCTGTTTATATTTACAGTGTGTTAACCTATGTATTTTTATTGGGGAATTGAGTCCATTGATGTTGAGAGATATTAGAGACCAATGATTATTGCTCTCTGTTATTTTCGTTGTTAGAGGTGGAATTATGCTTGTGTGTTTCTCTTCTTTTGGGGTTTGTTGTGAAAAGATTAATTTCTGGTGTTTTTCTTAGGTGTAGTTTCTTTTCTTGTGTTGGACTTTCCTCCTATTATCCTCTGTAGGGCTGAATTAGTGGAAAGATATTGTTTAAATGGTTTTGTCTTGGAGTACCTTGGTTATTACATCTATGATAATTGAGAATTTTGCTTGGACCATTTGCTTGGGAAATTGTTTTCCAGCCTTTTACTCTGAGGTTGTGTCTGTCTTCGTCTCTGAGGTGGGTTTCCTGTAAGCATCAAAATGTTGGGTCATGTTTGTGTAGCCAGTCTATTAGTCTATGCATTTTTATTGGGGAATTGAATCCATTGATGTTAAGAGAAATTAAGGAAAGGTTATTGTTGCTTCCTGTCAATTTTGTTGGTAAGAGTTGGGATTCTGTTCTTGTGGCTGTCTTCTTTTAGGTTTGTTGAAGGATTACTTTCTTGCTTTTTCTAGGGTGTAGTTTCCATCTTTGTGTTGGTGTTTTCCCTTTATTATCCTTCAAGGGCTAGATTTGTGGAAAGATATTATGTGAATTTTGATTTGTCATGAAATACTTTGGTTCTCCATCTATGGTAATTGAGTATTTTTATGGGTATAGTAGCGTGGGCTGTCATTTGTGTTCTCTTAGTGTCTGTATAACATCTGTTCAGGATTTTCTGGCATTCATAGGCTCTGGTGAGAAGTCTGACGTGATTCTAATAGGTCAGCCTTTATGTGTTACTTGACCTTTTTCTCTTACTGCTTTTAATATTCTGTCTTCATTTAGTGCATTTGTTGTTCTGATTATTATGTGTCTAGAGGACTTTCTTTTCTGGTCCAGTCTATTTGGAGTTCTATAGGCTTCTTGCATGTTCTTGGGCATCTCTTTCTTTAGGTTAGGGAAATTTTCTTCTATAATTTTGTTGAAGATATTTGCTGTCCCTTTAAGTTGAAAATCTTCATTCTCATCGACTCCTATTATCTGTAGGTTTGGTCTTCTCATTGTGTCCTGGATTTCCTGGATGTTTTGAGTTAAGATATTTTTGCATTTTGCATTTTCTTTCATTGTTGTGTCCATGTTCTCTATGGAATCTTCTTCACCTGAGATTCTCTCTTCCATCTCTTCTATTCTGTTGCTGATGCTCACATCTATAATTCCTGATTTCTTTCCTATGATTTCTATCTCCAGAGTTGTCTCCCTTTGGGTTTTCTTCATTGTTTTTACTTCCATTTTTTGATCTTGGATATTTTTGTTTAATTCCATCACCTGTTTGGTTGTGTTTTCCTGTAGTTCTCTAAGGGATTTTTGTGTTACCTCTTTAAGGTCTTCTACGTGTTTAGAAGTCATTTTCTGTAATTCCTTGAGGGATTTTTGTACTTCCTCTTTAATGGCTTCTACCTGTTTAGCAGTGTTCTCCTGTATTTCTTTAAGTGAGTTATTAATGCCCTTCTTAAATTCTTCTACCATCATCATGAGAAATGATTTTAAATCTGAGTCTTGCTTTTCACGTGTGTTAGGGTACCCAGGACTTGCTGTGGTGGGTGTACTGGGTTCTGATGATGCCCAGTGGTCTTGTTTTCTGTTAATAAGATCCTTATGTTTGCCTTTCGCCATCTGGCAATCTCTGGTGTCAGTGTTCTAGATATCTCTGGCTGCAGCTTAATCCTGTGATTCTGTTAGCCTCGGACTGCACTCCTGGGGTCCATCTCTCACCTGAGTCCCAGTGGTCAGAGCATTCTTGCAGGCAAGGTCTCCTCTTCCAGGGCAGGTGTCCAGAAATCTGGACCTCTGATCCATCTCCTGAGTCCTGGGGTCAGAGCCCTCCCTCAATGCCGACTCTCCTCTGGTAAGGAAGGTGCTCAGAGGTCCGGGTCTCAGCTCTGCCTCCTGGCTGAGGATGAAGGCCTGAATGGACCCTGTCTAAGACATTCTGTTGCTTCTGTCCTCCTTGTGGTCTCCTGTGTTCTGGAGGTCATGGGTGTGCTAGGGGTTTTGCACTGTGGAGAGTCCTCTCAGGCCCTAGATGCTCTTTGCTTTGTTCATGTGGAAGATGGAGTGGCTGGCCCCAATAGGAAAGAATCCTAGCCTCTGGTTGGGCGGGGTTCCTTTGTCCCTGTTCCTGCTGGCACAAGACCTTCTGGTATTCTTTGGAGCTGATGTTGAGTTCCACTCACCTGTGATCCCGAGGTCATCCCTAGGACCTGCTGCGTAGAGAGTCCTCTGTGACCTTCGGAGGCCTCTGCTGATTTCAGGGGGAAGATGGTGGGGCTGGCCCTGACCCTAATGGATCCCAGGCTCTGGTGGGGCAGGGTTACTTTGTCCCTGTTCCTGCTGGCACAAGATCCTCCTCGATTCTTTGGAGCTGATGTTACTTTCCACTCACCTGTGATCCCGAGGTCCTGGGTGTGCTAGGGATCCTGTGGTGTGGAGAGTCCTCTAGGGCCCTTGTCGCCCTTGGCACCCTTGGCCGGGTTTAAATGGAAGATGGCGGGTCTGGCTGCTACTTTTCTTCTTTTAAGCCTTTGTTGTCTTTATTTGATGGCATTTTCTGATTAACTTTATAGCTTCTGATCTATGGTTCTATTTATTTTGTGTATTCCTTATTTCTCCATTTGCATTAGCAGCATAACTTCATTTTGAGCCCCCTACAAATTTTAATTTTTTGAATTAAAAGAAAGGTTAATTTAATAGTAGAATGAGTCCAAATACTGTTGTTTTGTGCTTTATAAGTTGTCATTCTCATGAACCTGGAGTTCTTTCTTTACAAGAACAGCCAGTGCTCATAGTTGTTGAACCATCTCTGCAGCACCCTTAATGTAATTTCTATAACAGAAGATATTGAATTAATATCCAAACAATACATAATTGCCAGCATAGAATATTGTTGGAAGATAGACGAGAAGAGAGAGTGAGTGGAACCTGCAACTCAACATATTAATTAAAATTAATTGTTATAAATTTATTCATTTACCATGTCTTAGGGCAATAAAAATTGCATTATTGATTGGAAAAATCAATCAAGTCATAATTATCTTTATTTAAGATTCTATGGCAATGTATTTCATATACTACAAGTAATTGTATAATAGCATCAACCAGGAATGATGCTATTAACATCATTAACAAAAGTGGCCTGTGGTCATAGCAATCAGTTTTCTGATTACTTGTGTCAGAACAATGCTTTTAAAGCTAAGTTCCCTCCATGGTTCTTTTGAGACTTCATGACCTGACACCTTGGCTCAAAGGCTAATAATTCTCTTGCAAAGATGGTGAATTTGTTCTGTTTCCACTGTTGGGAATCTGGAGACTAGTTTAATCATGTGTCAGTAGTTTGTTACTTTACAATCTTCTTTTTTGTTCTATAATTTACTTCTCTTTCTATCTAGGACTTTGTTATGCTTTTGAACCCCAAACAAGGACTGTTACTCTTCAATACTCTCCCTCCTACCCCTTCCTACCCTGTCTTCTCCTTCCATTCCCTGCCTCTCACTCATCGTATCTAATCTCCTCAAATCATCTTTTTTCTTTCTTTTTCTTTTAATATATTTTACCAACTTTTTTGATGTTGCTTATGTCTCATTAAATGATGTATTTGTATATGTATATGTGTGTGTACAAGTGTGTGTGATTTTCTGTCTGTATAGACATATCTAGTCCCATCTATCTATCTATCTATCTATCTATCTATCTATCTATCTATCTATCTAATATAGTTCACCTTCCTTACCTTATATCATACCTCACACATATCTGCAGTGGTTGACATTCAAACCAATATAAAAAATACATGGTCACACATGACATTAGCAAATTGCTGGATTACTGCCTGCTTTTCACATGAGTGCCTTAGGTAAAATTTTTCTGTCAACTTGTATTTCTAAAATCATAAATTCTGTCACCAGAGGAAACATTTAGTCTAGGATTAAATAAAGTGGCAATATAGTTTTCTCTAGTCAGAGAGAAGTGATGTATCTACTTGTTTGAGCTTTCACTGAGCTCTGAGCTTGTTAAGGATCTTGAAAGTGGTATTCAAGAATCTCAGCAGAGAACTTCTGTGACAGGTGGCCTTCATTGATAAGAGTTACTCCATAGTCTTGACAGTTTTTTAGATTGGCTATATCAAGTTTCTTTCATTTTTTCAACTCTTCTTTCTTTGATTTCAGTTCCATCGATTTTACACAGCATTCTGACACTTCTTTCATTTTTTTTTTTTAAAATTCAATTCTGTACCTCAGGCTATTTTTCATTTATATTAAAAATATTGAGTCTAGAGAAGTGGTTTAATGGTTAGGACTACATACTGTACAGGACCTGAGTTTCTTTCCCAACATCCTTATAAGGATGTTCAGAACCACTTATAATTGTATCTCCAGTTCATTCAAGGTCCTCTTCAGGCCTTTCTGGGCATTTATACTCATGTGCTCATACAGACATAAAAACACATAAGTAATAAACAAAAAGTGAGTAAAATGCTTTTTCTTTTTGCATTATTCTTTTTTTTCAATTTTTTTATTAGATATTTTCTTTTTTTTTTTTCAACTTTTATTAGATATGTTCTTCATTTACATTTCAAGTGTTATCCAGAAAGTTCCCTATATCCTCCCCCCTCCCGGCCCTGCTACCCTACCCACCCGCTCCCACCCCCTGGCACCGGCGTTCCCCTGTATTGGGGCATATAAAGTCTGCATAACCAAGGGGCCTCTCTTCCCACTGATGGCCAACTAGGCCATGCTCTTCTATATATGCAGCTAGAGACACGAGCCCAGGGGGTACTAGTTAGTTCATGGTTATTCGTCCACCTATAGGGTTGAAGACCCCTTTAGCTCCTTGGGTACTTTCTCTAGCTACTTATTCCTTGGGAATCCTGTGTTCCATCTAAAAGCTGACCGTGAGCTTCCACCTCCATGTTTGCCAGGGATTGGTATATTTTCCCCCGAGATCGCTATATCCGGGCCCTTTCAGCACCATCTTGCTGGCATATGATATAGTGTCTATGTTTGGTGACTGATTGTGGGATGGATCCCTGGCAGCCGCAGTCGTTGGGTCCATCCTTTGGATTGAG
>LR755251.1:4731-37679 GCA_902729485.2 Mus minutoides | reverse complement strand
GCCATTGATTTGTTTGAGTTGATTCTATATCCAGCTACTGCACTAAAGCTGTTTATCAGGTTTAGGAGTTCTCTGGTGGAGTTTTTGGGGTCACTTATATATACTATCATGTCATCTGCAAATAGCGATAATTTGAGTTCTTCCTTTCCAATTTGTATCCCCTTGACCTCCTTTTGTTGTCAAATCGCTCTGGCTAGGATTTCAAATGCTATCCCAAAAATTCCCTCCCCCCTCCCATTGCCCTGTTCCCCTCTCCACCCACTCCCACTTCTTGGCCCTGGCATTCCCTTGTATTATTTTTGCATTATTCTTATTGTCCATCTTATAATTTATTAAAAGCAGCAAAAGAAATTAACCAATCATTTAAAACTTTGCTTTATAATTCATTATTAGCCAATTGCCTTAGTGGCATATTTAAGATAAATATTTTATATAGAAAATCGAGTAATAAGTAGACTCAAGTTTGCTACCAATCTATAAAATTTCTTTAATATGAGTATTTAAATGATCACTGAAATTTATAGTTAAATCTCAGTTTATTAAGCATGGGAGGAAATCTATGTGGTCTATGGGAAAATATGTGCATTGTTACAGGAACAGTTAGTTGTTAAGGACTGTTTCCACCAGTGCAATCTTTTTGAGTAGTTTCTGTTTTCAGTTTCAGTACTAGGTACCAATTATGAATAGAAGGAAAAATAGATACAAAATGGGAAGGCAGATATTGGAAATAACACAAAATTACAAATAAGGTAATTTCAGAATGATGGCTTCTAAGAACACTGACAGACACTGACACAAAAGAGTTGAAAGGATTGAAATCTCATTAATGTGTTAATGAGAATCAATGTTTCATTTAAGCGACTCACACATGCAGGGAAGTATGAGCTACATTCCTATTTGCAAGGATCTTTTTATAGGTATGAATTCATTATTATTTACAGGTATTAATTATTTCTTATTGGATTATAGAACTAAGTATTGATGTTCTACTTTTATAGATAAAATGGTTAAGGTTAAGAATGTCACTTATTCCAATTCACTTAACTAATGAATCCTGAAGGAAGACTTAGAATATAGTTTTTTAAACTTCAAAAACTAATGCACTGCTTTTTAACTTGTCACTTAAAAAATCCCTATTTCTGCCTAGAAAAAAAATTGTATCATATTAAAACCACTATTTGTGTTTGTTAATCCAAACACTGTCTGTACACTGTACTCTACTGTCTGTACTCTGTTTTACTCCAGACACTGCTTTTAATTAGAAATATTTCAACAACTTTTGTCTGTTTTTTTCAATATTAGAGGTTGAAACCAGGGCCACTGACCTGATAGACAAAGACCTATTAATGAACTACATTCCCAAGGCCTACAAATACCTTTTGCCAATGATAATTCTATCCATAAAGGTATTTCCAGATTTCAAATCCTATGTAGAATGCTGAGAAACATGATTTGAAATGTTGAAGAAATGGTCTTAAAGAGAAAATACTCCAGAGGAAAAAAAGGAACAAATGAGAAATATCATGCTTGAACTGGTACTTGGATTAGAAAATAATTAGTTATAAAGTAAATTATTGAGATAGTCAACAAAAGGTAAATATACAATGAGGCTTACATGATCATTTACTTTAAATTACAACAAAAGAGTTGGGGTAAGGGATATGATGTTTGGTATCTTCAAATGGGATGTATGTTATGTGTGTGTGTGTGTGTGTGTGTGTGTGTGTGTGTGTGTGTGTGTTTGAAGTGTGTACTTGTATGCATGACATGGAAAGAAGGAGGGTTGAAAGGAAAGACAATAAAAACGAGCATATTATAAAGTAATTGGTAAAATAATTTGAAATTTTAAGTTTTTGCTATTTTCCAATTTCCCTCTAAGTTAAAAATTACACTAATAAAGTAAGTATGACATTTGTTGCATGAAGTTAAATTATATTTAAATAATCCTATATCTTATAAGATATTTTTCTTGGTGTTACTAGGCTGGATTCCCAGTTAAAACATCAACAAAAATGCTAAACTTCATTAAACTAATATGTCAAACACTAAGTTCAACAAAGACATTTTGATGTCTCTTTATAATTGAAAATACTTGGTTTTCTTAGTATTATCAATAAAATTCTATACTCAGTGTCCAAATTACAAATTATCCTATGAAGTTTATTCTTTGGTTCTATACTCTCACTTGTAACCTGATTTTGTAGTATAGACCATGTAGATTTTCTCTGTGAACATTATCGAAGCCCATTCATTGAGTATTACACAGCAGTTGGTATCAGCCCGGGCAATTAGCTTCTCTGTGTTGTAGAAAGTGTTTTGTCTACATAGAAAATACAGTGTATCCATGAAAATGTAACAGAACAATTAATTACTTCTATTACTTAATTAACCGACTTCCTTGATAATGCAGTAAGTGACAGAATCAGTGGGACACATACATTTCTTTTAAAAATCCCTTTACTGCTATATTATGATAATTTTAGGTTTTCCCAATACTTTGCCTGGATTCAAAAGCCTCATCAATCATTGATATATTCCCCTTTGTAGATTCTGTTTTTTTTTTATTGCTTTCATGACATTTTAAATACCATGGAAGTTATTTTTTATAGCCTACCATTTACCATTAGAAAATGCTGCATTTAACTTCAGAACTGCTGCCATCATTAGTAATGTTCAGCTCTTTTTAACTCCAGATGTACAATGAGTTAAGTAGAATCTTTGCATAGAATGTGTCACAATTCTATGCAAATGCTCTGTGTATGAGTTCTTTATTTCTTTTCAAAAAATTATTTAAAAATTTATTTTATTTTATTTATTTACATTTCAAATGTTATCCCCTGTCCCAGATTTCCCTCTGCCAACTCCCTATCCCACCCCCTCTAACCCTGCTTCTATGAGGGTACTCCCCCACCTGCCCACCAATTCCTGCCTCACTGCCATCAACTCACAGAGATTTTTGTGATTCTGCCACTTGACTACTGGGATCAAAGTGAGATCCACCACGCCTGGCCCATTTGTATCTTTAGTGAAGTTTCTTTTTTCCTATGAAATCTTATATTCAGAATCATGTAAAGACTGTAGAGCCGACTTTTTTTCTTTGTAGTCTATCCAACAAGTGCATTATGTACTAAAGTCAGAATAATGTAGCAGGTCAGATTGTCAACTACAATACATCTCAACGCACTCAGGACATGTTTGATCATATGGTTCATCATGGAAAAAGCTAGGAAAGGGCATAAACATCACCTTCACTTAATATTAAAGTTTCCTCGTGAGTTTCCTATCATTATTTTCATGTTAACCTGAATTCAATATCTCATATCTTGAAATGCTCCAAGAAGAAAACTTAGAGTAAGATTTCTATTCCTATCAAGAAAAATAACTACCACAACAAAAACTGTATAGATATTTCCACAATTCAGGACTGGAACCTACTACCATGTCTTTTCTACATGTTGCTAGGGACCCCTGTCAGAAATATTCTATTTAAAATGAAATGTAATGCTTAAATGCTTGAAAGATGATAGAAGGAATACAGACATTGTGTTGAAGAGTTGCTACTCCAATCTCCAGAACCTGCCCCACATGAAAATTTAGAGATCCTTCTTGACCCAGTATCATCCTGTCATTTGTATCTTCCTGCTTTTCTTTTTAAAGAACAAACTGTTCTCTACTTAAGATTCCATACAGAATATTCATACTTTGAAAATTTTAACTTAGAGGTCAATAGAGGGATTTAACCTTGTTGGCATGGGGGTAAAAATCATATATGATCACATATATAAAAAGTTCTAAACAGAAATGAAGTAAATATGCAACTCTTCCAGTGTGATAGTTTCCACAATGCATTGAAGTCCAATAGAAGCTTATTACCAACAAATGGCTTGTTTATCATTATATCTTTAATATCCAGCACAAAACAGCAGCCAGGACAAAGAACCTCTTGAGTTTATTAGGAGAAATGGTCATTTGTCTAAATAAAATGCTGTTAGGGGACTGAGACAGCAGTTAAGAATACTATCACCTTTTGCAGAGGACCTGAGTTCAATATCCATGTCAATTATAAGACAGATCACAACCATCTGGAGATCTAGTTTCAATGGATCAAATTTCCATTTCATGCCTCTAGGGTACAAGGTGCATATGTGGTACAAACGTACTGGCTGGCAAAAGATCTATACACATAAAGTAAAGTCAAGATTAAAAATCAGTAGATAAATAGTTATCAAGTACAGTGCAGCCATCAGCTCAACTGCTAATAGTATTTCTATGAAAGCCAAAAGAATGCTGAGAGCTTATACTTACATTTCCAGTTTTTGCATGGAGAATGTTCCTCATAGAGCTGATTCCTTATACCAATATCAGTAGATTGTGTTGCTACTAACACAGAGCATTGTAAAACTTTTCTAAAATTTAATTTTCTGTTTTTCTCAACTATAAAGTATAGACATCCATTTTTTCACATTAAAATGTTAATATGGTAACCAAATACAGTGACTTACACCTGTAATGTCAAAATGGCTAACACAGGAGGATTGCTGTGAGTAAACTTTAGTTTGTGTCTGTTGTGGTTTTGGTATAAAACATCTGCAACTAAATGATAACCCATAGAAAGGCTGATACACAGTGGATGGTAGTACATTTGGAAGTTCTGGAAACTTCAAGAGGTAAGATGGTTGTAGATTATAGAGGTACTATGTTTCAAAGAATAGATTTGGGCGGGCATATCTAGTTCCAGGCTCTTCCAATCACATTATCTGCTCCCTGGTCGGCAAGGAGATTAACAGGAAGTTAACAGCTCTATTCTGCCTCAGGCCACTAGCTGCCCTAATGATTTGTCTGAAAACATGAAACCAAATAAACCATAGAGGGATTTCTATGAGACTTGTGTGTCAAGATGTGTCCTCCCTATGTTAGATATTTTGTTTATGAAAATGAAAAAAATTAATACTGTGTCTTAATGAAACCCACAATTTAATTAAAAAGAGAACACACACACACACACACACACACACACACACACACACACAGTACTGTAGTGAATGTTACAAGATTGCCTCAAAGCTGAAAATGTGCTATATTCACATGTACTTCAGATAGAGATAGGCTTGAAATAAAATAGGAATTCAATACATGGTCACTTTTCATCCCTGACTGAATACCTACACACAGCAAGGGCAATAAAGATGGAATGAGAGTCTGTTAGGGTGTCAGAATGAAAATGTGTATCATTCATTAAAGAAATACATGAGAAAATGAGCAGGAAGCATAGGAAGGTGAAACCGCCTATGTCACTGTCGAGGATCACAGCTGGCTTTAAGATCATAAATAAAGGCCCTTTAAGATTTTACTTTATATGCCTCTTACTTGTAATTCTACTCTTTCTCATTTATACCAGGCAGATCATAATGATTATTAAATTAGAGAATTAGTGTTTATGTAATCAAATTATTTTATGTTAGCATTGATTTTTAAATATGATAGGTAAGTAATTAAATTAATTTCATCATGAATAATGCTTTACAACTGAAATGTACTTTTCAAAATGTTATCATGTGGATTCTCATAAATTGGATTAAAATAATCATTATGAATATTAAAATCATGTAACCATTTCCTCATATTTGCAAAGTGGATTCTAGCCAATGACAGGAATAAAATAATGATGCATGTTTGACATGCTTGACTGAAAAATATGGAGACAGAAGACAGAAACAAATAGGTCACAAATGTCGCTGGCCAAGCAAATTCCTTGATTTCTTTTGAGGATCTACACTCATTTACCTATCAGCATTCCTAGTAAGTCTGAAATACTTCACAGGCTGAATGTAAATTTGAAGAAACACATAGGCGAAGGTGGTAAGAGGCATGGAAAGCAATATTTCTTTTAAATTTTGATTTTAGAAAATACTGAAATCTGTAATAAATATGGTTAAAACAACAAAATTTTACTGAAGACAAGATGAACTAAGCTATGTTGGAAATGTGTACAAGTCAGGAGGACTCAAGAGGCGATAAAAAAGATAAATCAAGCTAACCTGCAATCTAAATGTGATACATTACAACAGAGTTGCATTTTCATAAGGGTAAAGATGGGATAGGTCTTTGCCAAGACCATTAACAAAGCAAGAGCAACACAACAAAGATCCAGTTTTCTCTTTGCAATTTTGGGCAATGGGAGAAAAATAACTGCATCTTTGAAGGAAATTATAGAAAACAATTAAGAAACATTAGAATATCTTATACATTTTTTTAACAGATTGTAAAACATTTTAAATTATTTTAATCTTCCAGAGAAAGCAACACTGATAAAAAGATTTTTAAAAAATGCTATCATTTAGATAGTCTCATGGTCCCCAGAGGATCATTCATGAGTGGAATGCAACATCTATTCCAAAACAATCATGATGGGCCTGTGCCAGCAGAGGCAGGGATGCAGGAGTCTTGCTTGACTAGGGGCTTGGGTCCCTTCTGATCAGCGAGAGCTCTGGGCCACCTTGGGCACAAACTTGTCAGACAGTCTCAAAGTCCCCAGAGAACTCTCCACAACACAGGTGCCCTAGCATGCCTTGGATCTTAGGATCACTGGTAAGTGGAACACAACATCTATAACAAAAAAATCGTGAGGGGCCTGTGACAGCAGATGCAAGGCCACAGTTGCCCTGTCTGACAAGCGGCTTGGGTTCCCTTTTGGTCAGTGCTGGTATACCTTGGTTTTGAACAGAACACAGCATATAGCCCCATGGTCCTCAGAGGAGACACCACTTCCAGGTGCTGTAACATGACTAGGATCTTAGGATTCCAAGATCCCAGCATTCAAGGAGTGTGGTCCCACAAGGATATCAGGGTCTCAGAGGAAGCTTGAATGCCAAGAACTCAGACACACCCAGAATCTCTGGTTCACAGGATCCGAGAATCACAGAATCACAGAGAAAGCTGGACTCTGACAACTCCTGAATCAACCAGGATTACAGGAAGGATCGGCTCCAATAAGATATATTTAGGGCAGCAAGCACTTGAGATAATAAGATGTCAGGAGGCAAGTGTAAGAATAGAAGCAACAGAAACCAAGGTTACTTGGCCTCATCAGAACCAAACTCTCCCAACTTAGCAAGTCTTGGATACACCATCACACCAGAAAAGCAAGATATGGATCTAAAGTCACTTTTCACGATGATGATGGAGGACTTTAAGAAGGAAATAAATTATTCCCTTAAAGAAATACAGGAGAACACATCGAATCAGGTGAAAAAATTGAACAAAAAATTACAGGATCTAAAAATGGAAGTAGAAACAGTAAAGAAATCACAAAGGGAGACCATTCTGAAAATACAAAACCTAGAAAAGATGTCAGGAGCAAAGGATGCAAGCATAACAAACAGAATACAAGAGATAGAAGAGAGAATCTCAGGTGCAGAAGATACCACAGAAAACATTGACAAAACTATCAAAGAAAATGCAAAACACAAAAAGATCCTAAAACAAAACATCCAGGAGATCCAGGACACAATGAGAAGACCAAATCTAAGGATAATAGGTATAGACAAGAAAGCAGATTTCCAACTGAAAAGGCCAGTAAATATCTTCAACAAAATTATAGAAGAAAACTTCCCCAACCTAAAGAAAGATGCCCATGAACATACAAGAAGCCCAAAGAACTCCAAATAGTTTGGACCAGAAAAGAAATTCCTCCTGTCACATAATAATCAAAACACCTAATGCACAAAACAAAGAAAGAATATTAAAAGGAGTAAGGGAAAAAGGTCAAGTAATATATAAAGGCAGAACTATCAGAATTACACCTGAATTCTCTCCAGAGACTATGAAAGCCAGAAGACCCTGGGCAGATCTAATACAGACCCTTAGAGAACACAAATGCCAGTCTAGGCTACTATACCCAGCAAAACTCTCAATTACTATAGATGGAGAAACTAATGTATTCCATGATAAAACTAAAATTACACAATGTCTTTCCATAAATCCAGCCTTTCAAAGGATAATAAAGGGAAAACTTCAATACCATGAGTGAAACTAAGCTTGAGAAAAAGCCTTTGCCAGTGCCCTACCAACCCCCAGCAGAGGTGCACCTGCATTTCAGTGCACAAAGAACCCAGGATGGGGCTCCACAGTCAGGCTACAAGGCGGCATCACAGTTTGCAAGAAAGAGCTGAGGGCTGACAGAGCTTCTGGGCAGGGTCAACTAATGACCAGCCCCAGCATGATTCTAAAAGGATACCAAGAACAGACTTTCAAGGTTCTCAAGTGTGAGATTAGTGCCTGGAGGTAGGACAGAGGCCACCTGCTGTGCAGGATGGAGGGCCTGCCCTGTCACAAGCTGGAGTGACCATTACAACCTGTAAATTTGCCAATTTCTGTCCCCATTATGTATACTTGACCCCGCCGCCAATGGCTGGTGTGGGTGCTCTTGTGATCTCACTGATGTTGGGGCGCTTGAAGATGCAGAAAGAACTGAATGAGAAAGAAGGGTCTCTGCACCTACTTGCTGGTGACTCAGGGAAGAGGACACAGTCCGTGCTTTACCTTTAAATGGACTCAAATAAAGGCAGCTCTAAGCAAAACAGGAGCTCATCCAGCCTTTTAGCTTTCAGGAAGGAAGGAACTAGAACCACCAGGGCATTAGAAGGTTTCAAATAGTGTTTTTCCTTCAACCAGGAAAAAGAAGTGTTAGCTGAATACTGCAGCAGCTAGGGCTCCAGTTTGATTGGTATCCTTCCCAAATGTCACGAGGGGGAGGCTGGCTGCCTCTGTGCTGGTGCCCTGAGGGTTGTGGCTTACACCACGGCACCTGGGTGTGACTCTAAGTGTAACATATCTAGCACCCTGTGCTTCCCTGGATTTTCAAATTCCAGCCAAGTCAGAGGATTTAAATAACCTGGGGTGCAGGTCAGGGGTGTTAAAGACACCCCACTGCCCTCCATGCCTCAGGTTCTCCATACAGAGAACTATGTGAGGGCTCTCAAGGGTACTGAGCTGTCCAAGTCAAAAGAATGGAAAAAGCAAGAAAGTAATCTTTCAACAAACCTAAAGAGGATAGCCATATGAACAGAATTCCAACTATAACAACAACAAAAATGACAACAACAAGAACAACAAAACAGGAAGCAACAACGACTTTTCCTTAATATCTCTTAATATCAATGGACTCAATTCCCCACTAAAAAGACATAGACTAACAGACTGGTTACATAAACAGGACCCAGCTTTTTGCTGCGAATAGGAAACTCACCTCAGGGACATAGACACACACTACCTTACAGTAAAAGGCTGGAAAACAATTTTCCAAGCCAATGGTCCCAAGAAACAAGGTAGAGTAGCCATCCTAATATTCAGTAAACCTAACGTTCTCAAAAAAGATAAGGAGGGACACATCTTACTCATCAAAGGTAAAATTTACCAAGATGAACTCTTGATTCTGAACATCTGTGCTCCAAATGTGAGGGCATCCACATTCATTAAAGAAACTTTGCTAAAACTCAAAGCACACATTACACCTTACACAATAATAGTAAAAGACTTCAACACCTCACTCTCATCAATGAACAGATTCTGGAAACAGAAACTAAACAGAGCCACAGTGAAACTAATAGAAATTATGAAACAAATGGATTTAACAGATATCTATAGAACATTAAAGGGATATATACCTTCTTCTCAGCACATCATGGTAACTTCTCCAAAACTGACCATCACCGAACACACCTCAGCAGATACAATAATATTGAAATAATCCTGTCCTATGAGATCACCCCTTCAATAAGAACAATCCTAATGAATAAAATCAGACATGAAAAGGGAGACATAACAGAATCTGAAAATTCCAAAATATCATTAGATCCTACTACAAAAGCCTATAGTCAACAAAACTAGAAAACCTGGTTAAAATGGACAATTTTCTAGAGACATGCCAGGTACCAAATTTAAATCAGAATCAGATTAATGATATATACAGTCCCATATCCCCTAAAGAAATAAAAACAATCATTAATAGTCTCCCCTCCCCCCCAAAAAATCCCAGGGCCAGATGGGATTAGTGTAGACTTCTATCAGAATTTAAAGGAAGACCTAATTCCAATAATCCTCAAAATATTCCACAAAATAGAGACAGAAGGTACTCTACCCAATTCATTCTATGATACCACAATTACTCTGATACGTAAACCACAGAAATATCCAACAAAGAAAGAAAAGATCAGACCGATTTCTCTTTTGACTATTGATGCAAAAATACTCAATAAAATTCTCAAAAACTGAATCCAAGAACACATCAAAATGATCATCCATCATGATCAAGTATGATTCATCCCAGGGATGCAAGGATGGTTCAATATATGGAAATCCACCAACGTAATACTCTATATAAACTAACTCAAAGAGAAAAACCACATGATCATCTCATTAGATGCTGAGAAAACATTTGACAAAGTCCAACACCCCTTCATGATTAAAGTCTTGCAAAGATCAGGAATTCAAGTTCCATACCTAAACATAACAAAAGCCATATACAGCAAACCAGTAGCCAACATCAAACTAAATGATGAGAAACTAGAAGCAATCCCACTAAAATCCAGGACTGGACAAGGCTGCCCACTTCCTCCCTACTTATTCAGTATAGTACTTGAAATCCTAGCCAGATTAATTAGACAACAAAAGGAGATCAAAGGAATACAAATTGGGAAGGAAGAAGTAAAAATATCACTATTTGCAGATGATATGATAGTATATATAAGTGTCCCTAAAAATTCCACTATAGAACTCCTAAACCTGAAAAACAACTTCAGTGAAGTAGCTGGATATAAAATTAACTCAAACAAATCAGTGGCTTTTCTCTACACAAAGGATAAACATGCTGAGAAATAAATTAGTGAAATAACACCCTTCAAAATAGTCACAAATAATATAAAATACCTTGGTGTGACTCTAAGGAAGTGAAAGAACTATATGATGAGATTTTCAAGTTTCTGAAGAAAGAAATCAATGAAGATCTCAGAAGATGGAAGGACCTCTCATGCTCATGGATTGGCAGAATCAATATAGTAAAAACTGCTTGGGAAGAGAGGCCCCTTGGTCATACAGACTTTATATGCCCCAGTACAGGGGAACGCCAGGGCCATTATGTGGGAGGGGGTGGGTAGGGGAGCAGGGTGGGGATGGGGGAGGGTATGGAGAAATTTCTGGATAACACTTGAAATGTAAATGAAGAAAATATCTAATAAAGAGGAAATAATTAAAAAAAACTGCTATCTTGCTGGAAGCAATCTACAGATTCAATAAAATCCTCATCAAAATTCCAACTCAATTCTTCACTGAGTTATAAAGGGCAATTGGCAAATTCATCTGGAATAACAAAAAACCAAGGATAACAAAAACTGTTCTCAATGATAAGAGAACCTCTGCTGGGATCCCAATCCTCGACCTCAAGCCATACTACAGAGCAATTGCGATAAAAACTGCATGGTAGTGGTATAGTGACAGAGAGGTAGATCAATGGAACAGAATTGAAGACCCAGAAATGAGCCCACACACATATGACCACCTAATCTTTGTCAAACGAGCTTAAAACATCCAATGGAAAGTTGACAGCATCTTCAAGAAATGGTGCTGGCTCAAGTGTTGGTTAGCATGTAGAAGAATGCAAATGGATCCATTCTCATATCCTTGTTCAAAGGTCAAGTCTAAGTGGATCAAAGAACCCCATATAAAACCAGAGACACTTAAACTTATAGAGGAGAAAGTGTGGAAGAGTCTGGAATATATGGGCACAGGGGAAAGATTCCTGAACACAACACCAATGGCTGTGCTGTAAGATCAAGAATCATCAAATGGGAACTAGTAGAATTGCAAAGCTTCTGTGTGGTAAAGGACACTGTCAATAAGACCAAAAGGCAACCAACAGATTGGGTAAAGATCTTTACCAATCCTAAATCCGATACGGGGCTAAAATCAAAGATTTATAAAGAACTTAAGAAGTTGGACGCCAGAAAAAAAAATAAACCTATTAAAAATGGGGTATAGAGCTAAACAATGAAGTCTCAACTGAGGAATACCAAATGGCTGAGAAGCACCTAAAACAATGTTCAACATCCTTAATCATCAGGGAAATGCAAATCAAAACAACCCTGAGATTCCACCTCACACCACCAGTCAGAATGGCTAAGATCAAAAACTCAGGTTGACAGCAGATGCTGGTGAGGATGTGGAGAAAGAGGAACACTCCTTCATTGTTGGTAGGACTGTAAGCTGGTACAACCACTCTCGAAATCAGTTTGGCACTTCCTCATAACATTGGACATATTTCTACCGGAAGATCCAGCAATACCACTCATATATACCCAGAAGATACTTCACCATGTAATAAGGACACATGCTCCACTAAGTTCATATCAACCTTTTTTATAATAGCCAGAAGCTGGAAAGAACTCAGATGTCCCTCAACAGAGGAGTGGTTATAGAAAATGTGGTACATTTACATAATGGAGTACTATGCAGCTATTAAAAACAATTTATGAAATTCTTAGACAAATCAATGGATCTGGAGGATATCATCTTGAGTGAGGTAACCTAATCACAGAAGAACACACATGATATGTACTCACTGATAAGTGGTTATTAGCCCAGAAGCTCAGAATCCTCTTTAGAAGGGGGAACAACATACTCATGAAAGGAGTTACAGAGATAAAGTTCAGAGCAGATCCTGAAGGAATGACCATCCAGAGACTGCCCCACCTGAAGATCCATCCCATAAACAACCACCAAACCCAGACATAAGGGAGATACCAACAAGAGCCTGCTGACAGGAGCCTGATATTCCTGTCTCCTGGGAGGCTCTGGCAGTGCCTGGCAAATACAGAAATGCATGCTCCCAGCCATCCATTGGACGAAGTACATGGTCCCCAATGATGTACTATATAAAGTACCTAGTGAGCTGAACGGGTCTGAAACCACATTGGAGGAACATCAATATGAACTAACCAGTATCTCCAGAGCTCCTTGGAACTATACCACCAATCAAAGAAAACACATGGTGGGACTCGTGGCTCTAGCTGCATATGTAGCAGACAATGGCCTAGTAGGTCATCAATGGGAGAAGAGGCCCTAGGTCCTGTGAAGGTTCTATGCCCCAGTACAGGGAAATGCCAGGACCACAAATGGTAGGGGGTGGTTTGGGTAGCAGTGGGAGGGGGGATGCAATAGCAGATTTTTGGAGGGGAAACTAGGAAATGGGATAACATTTGAAATGTAAATAAAGAAAATAGCCAATCTAAATAAATAAATAAATAAATAAATAAATAAATAAGCTATAATTTGCCAGTATTTAAAGAACAACTAATCATTTACATGCAACATTTAAAAAGAAATTTAGCTTTTATCTAAGTAAAGGGATGTGGATTCACACTGATAATAAAGCAAGTAACAATTTCAAGTATTTTATGTTTATTATGACTTTTGTATATTTATATCCTCTTTCCCAAATTCATTTTAAATTTTATGGGAATTTTATAAAGCCTATAGCAGTTGCATCTTGCAAAAAAAAAATGGTGAAAACATGTTGCCTGAAATTATATCAGTATAATCTACTTTACTTTTATTTCAGACCATATACTATAGCATAGACTCTCAGATCCAAAGCGAACTTTAATGAAGGTACCAGTTTGAACATATGGGAAAGTTTTAATTTCCTTATATAAATATTAGAAGCTCTAAGAAGCTCATAAAAATATATTTTTTCTTCTGGAAACAAGATCTTAGTTTGTTAAGATTAGAGAATTAGTTCATGTCAAATACACATAAGAGGTAGAAGATTGTGACAGTACTTATCTCATAGAATTACATTTAAAAAATTTTAATTAGATATTTTATCTGTTTACATTTCAAATTTTATCCCCTTTCCAGGTTTCCCCTCTGGAAACCCCCATCTGACCTCCCCTTTCTCCACTTCTGAGAGGGTGCTCACCCACCAACACATCCACTCCTGCCTCACCACCCTAGCATTTCTCAAGCCTTCACAGGACCAAAGGCCTCCCTCCTACTAATGTGAAATAAGGCCCCTTCAGCTCCTTTAGTCCTTCTAACTCCTCCACTGTGTTCCTGTGCTTAGTCTGATAATTAGCTACCAGGCCCTGCATATGTATTCCTCAGGATCTGGCAGAGTCTCTCAGGAGATATCTGTATCAGGCTTCTGTCAGCAAGCACTTCTTGGCATCCAAAATAGTTTCTCATTTAGGTGTCTGCATGCAGGATGGATCCCCAGGTGGCATAGTCTCTGGATGACCTTTCCTTTAGCCTCTGTTCCCCTTTTTGTCCCTATATTTCCTTTATACAGGAGCAATTCTGGGTTAAAATTTTGGAGATGGGTGGGAGTCCCCATCCCTCAACCGGGGTGGGGGGTGGGGAGCATGCCTAAAATATGGTCTCGACAGGCTCTCCCTTCCCATTTGTGGGGTATTTCAGTTAATGTCATCCCAGTAGTGTTCTGGGAGACTCTTGCTTTCCTGGCTCCTGGGACTTTCTGGTAGCTACCCCCAGTTCCCCATCCCCCTATTGCTAGACAAATCTGTTCAATTTTCTAACCCTCTGTACATATCCTTCATCTCTTCCCATACTTGATTCTGCCCCTCTTTTTCCCCTCCCACTTATTTTTTCCTACTAAGTGATACTCTACTTCTCTTAATTATATTTTTCTCTCTTCTAAGTTGTCCTTCCTCTTGAGCTTCATGTGGTCTCTGAGTTGTTATTGTGGCTATTCCACACTCTTTGTCTAATATCCACTTATCAATGAATATATACCATGTGTGGTCTTTTGTGACTGAGTTATCTCAGGATGATATTTTCTAAATTTATCCATTTAACTGCGAATTCTTTCTATGAAGCCACAATTAAACATATACCTAAACCACACAAAAACCTAGCCAAGAGAGAACTTCACAAAAATTTCCCCTATGAATATCAATGCAAAAATACTCAATAAAATTCTCACAAACTGATCACATCAAAAACAGCATTCACCATGATCAAGTAGGCTTCATCCCAAGGATGCTGGGATGGTTCAATATACGGAAATCCAACAACATAATCTATTACATTAACAAACTCAAAGAAAAAAAACCCCACATGATTATCTCATTAGATGATGAAACGACATTTGAAAAAATTCAACATCCCTTCATGTTAAAAGTCTTGGAATGATTAGGAATTCAATACTTAAACATAATAAATGCAATATACAGCAAACCAGCAGCTCACATCAAACTAAATGGAGAGAAACTTGAAGGTATCCCACTAAAATCAGGGACGAGGCAATGCTGCCCATTCTCTCCCTACGTATTAAATATAGTACTTGAAGTCCTAGGCAGAGCAATTAGACAACAAAGAAGTCAAAGGGATACAAATTGGAAAGGAAAAAGTAAAAAGATCACTTTTTGCAGATGATATGATATTATATTTAAGTGACCCAAAAATTCCACCAGAGAACTCCTAAACCAGATAAACAATTTCAGCAAAGTGGCCAGATATAAAATTAAATCAAACAAACCAGTAGCCTTACTATATTCAAAGTATAAACAGGCTGAGGAAGAAATTAGAGAAACGACACCTTTCACAATAGTCACAAACAATAAAAATTGTGGTGTGACTCAAACTAAACAAGTGAAAGATTTACAAGACCAAGTGTCTGAAGACAGAAATCAAAGAAAACCTCAGAAGATGGAAAGATCTCCCATGCTTGTGGATTGGCAGGATTAATATAGTAAAAATGGCCATCTTTCAAAAAGCAATCTGTAGATTCGATGCAATCCCCATCAAAATTCCAACTCAATTCTTCATAGAGTTAGAAAGAGCAATTCTCAAATTCATTTGGAATAAGAAAAAACCCAGGATAGTGAAAATTATTCTCAATAACAAAAGAACATCTGGGGGAAATCACCATTCCTGACCTAAAGCTGTACTACAGAGGAGTAGTGATAATAATTGCATGGTATTGGTACAGTAACAGGCAGGTGCATTAATGGAATAGAATTGAAGACCCAGAAATGAACCCACACAGCTATGGTCACTTGATCTTTGACAAAGAAGGTAAAACCATCTAGTGGAAAAACGATAGCAATTTCAACAAATAGTGTTGTTTCAACTGGCAGTCTGCATGTAGAAGAATGTAAATTGATTCATTCTTATCTCCCTGCAGAAAGCTCAAGTGCAAGTAGATGAAGGAACTCAACAAAATACCAGATACACTGAATCTAACAGAAGAGAAAGTGGGGAAAAGCCTCGAATACATGGGCACAGGGTAAAATTTCCTGAGCAGAACACCAATGGCTGGTGCTCTAAGATCAATAATCAACAAATGGGACCTCATAAAATTGCAAAGCTTTTGTAAGGCAAAGGACACTGTCAATAGGACAAAATGGCAACCAAACAGATTGGGATAATAGCTTTACTAATTTTACATCCAATAGAGGGCTAATATCCAATATATACAAGGAATTCAAGAAGTTAGACTCCAGAGAAACAAATAATCCTATTAAAAATTGGGGAACAGAGCTAAACAGAGAGTTCTCAACTGAGTAAGTGGCTGAGAAGCTCCTAAAGAAATGTTCAACATCCTTAGTCATCAGGGAAATGCAAATCAAAACAACCCTGAAATTCCACCTCACACCAGACAGATGGCTAAAAACAAAAACTCAGGGGACAGCAGATGCTGGTGAGGATGTGGAGAAATAGGAATACTCCTCCATTGCTGGTGGGATTGCATGCTAGAACAACCACTCTGGAAATCAATTTTGCGGTTCCTCAGAAAATTGGACATAGTATTTACCTGAGTACCCAGCTATACCACTCCTAGGCATATACTCAGAAGATGCTCCAACATGTAGTAAGGACACATGCTCCCATATGTTCATACCAGCCATATTTATAACAGCCCAAATCAGGAAGCAGCCTATATTTCCCTCAAGAGATTAATGGATACAGAAAATGTTGTACATTTACACAATGGAATAATACTTAGTTTTTTAAAACAATGACTTTGTGAATGAGTTCTTAATCATAGAGCCAATTTCACTCATGTATCTGTTAAATTTTAAACAGTTACTATATTGAAACTACAGAGCTTAAGTGAATTTTTTAATACTTAAAACTTGCTCTTCTAAGCAAATATAAGAGTAATCTTCTGAATTTCCACCTTTACCTTCCTGACTATTGTTATCCCTATGCCCCCACTAACAATTTTCTTGTTATATTGGCATTTGTGGTCATGATCTCATGGAAACTATGCTTTTTGTTAAATGGTGGAGGAAATTTCTTGGGTTACAAGGCGATAGAAAAACATCTAAAATATTTGTCTTCTAGGTCACAGGGGTTAACTATTTTACTGTTACTGAATTGAAAAAATTCAAACTATGTTGCCCTTTGATATCTTCTTGGAAATGTCTAACAGAAAACTGAAATGAGACAAGACAGCTTGATTTTTAATTACATAAAAAATAAAAAATAAAAGTGCCTCATTATGTATTCCAAGCTTGCCTGAAACTCAATATGAATAAACCCAGGTGACCTTGAATTTATGACAGCCCTCCTGGCTCAGCTTCTCAATCAGATGGGGTTATAGGTTGTGAGCCACCATGTCTGACAATTTTCACTCTTCATTGTGGTTTTTTCTGTTTCACACTAAAGAAATATTTTTGGAAACAACACAGTGTGTCAGTGTGTGTGAATTCAGGATACTCAGCTCTGCAGTATCTTCTTTCTGAGTACTAGATTAAGCTGACCTTTTGGATAACGCACTTCTGTTTGCTTTGCAATCTTGCAAAGATCTCTGTTCATACAACCTTTTGATTTCTTTAGGAATTAAAGGGTGTTTAGAGATCCCAGGGACTAAACCACCAACCAAAGAGTATACATGGAGGGAGCCAGGACTCCAGATACATATGTAGCAGAGAATGGTCTTATCTGACATCAATGGGAGGGGAGGGAGGCTTGATGCTCCAGGGTAGGGAAATGCTAGGGAGAGAGAGGGTGAGGCGGGAGTGAGTGAATGGGTGGGAAGACCCCTCATAGAGGCAAAGGGGAGAGGCAGGGGGGCATGTGATGGGGGGATGGGTGGAGGAGGAACCAGCAAGGGGGATATCATTATAAACAATTACAGTGATTTAAAAAAAAATTAAAGTGCATGCTACAATGCCACAATGAATTTAGTGTCTTTTAAAAACTGAATATATTTACTAAGCACAGTGAAAATCCAATATATTTAAGTAAAAAACGGTGTAATGTAAATAAATGATAAAATTCATGGGAACAAGTGTATCTCCAAATTAGGGCACTGTGTTGTTTTACATTGTTTTTCAGGTCAGCTAGCTTCAATCTTACATGTATGATAAACTAAGTGTCACTGTATTCTCCCTATTCTTGTTTCTGTTTTTAATATTTCCTGCTTACTCTTTCTCAGAGAGGCTGCCCTTCTTTTTTCCTCTGCTCTAGCTTGGCCACTCCAAGAGAGGGAATTGTGAGTGAATGAGCAGATGCAAGTGAGACACCAGGGAGACTAATTTGATTTGAGAAATGTTTCTTGTGAAGTTTTGTGTGAAATAAGAACAGGATTTTTTTTTTTTTTTTTTTTTTTTTCCTTTTATCAAAAGATTCGGAAAGCACTCACATCTAGCCTCATATCCCTATTTCTTTCTCACTTGTCACCAAACTTAAGGGGTTGTATTTTTATTAATATCTTCTCCTCATCTCTATCATTCCTGCCCCCGAATCTGTGATGTGATTAGACAATTACAAATGCAGTATATTTGTTACATTTCTTTTTCCTGTGACAAAAGTCAGACTCAAGAAAGCAAGGTTTATTTTGACTCAGTTTGGAGGATATAGTTTATCTGTGCTCAGCTCCCTTTCTCCATTTAATTCAGTCCAGCAATTCTGCAGACAGAGTTGTGCTTCCTGCATTTAGGATGGACCTGCTTAATTAACCCATTCTAGACATTCACTCACAGATATGCCCCATGGTTTATCCTCTAGGTGATTCTATGTCCTACAAAGTTGACAATATTAACAACCATACTTGGACTATTGTTTTCTGATTGGTTCCAAATGTTCTTATGGGCCTTACTTTACTTTGCTCTGACTTAATTCTTGATTTTCATCATTTCCTTTCTAAGATGTGTAAAGCAATCTCATGTACCCATTATGTACTACCACTGCTGCCATAACTTTGATCTTTCTTAGAAAGGTTAAGTAAGAACTTGAAGCTAAAAGATTATATCTATAACCAGCTTATTATTATTATTCATTTTATTTACATTTTATGTATTAGTAAGGCCATTTGGACAGATTAAAAACGAAATCTAAAGATAATTGAATATTCAGTCATTCATTAAACACATGTTTATTGTATCATAGAGAATGCCATTGCATAAATATTTTTAACTGAGCCAACTACAGCAGAATGCTTTGTGAACAGAAACTATAAACCATTATATTTTCTCTGTATGGTATTTCTCCAATACCAAAATATGAATCTTGAATCAAACATCATATAATAATCTTGAAAATAATGTATCTGAATTCTTTAGGATCCTGTTGATGTATCTTACCATGGAATTTTTGTTTTTGATACAATAAGCTAGAGAACTTTCATATTACTAGATTTAAAAATAAGCTTTATTTTAATAATGGCCTGTGACTGAGCTATTTTAAAAGAAATAATTCAATAAAGGAAGATGAAATTTCAAATAATGGCCTGATGATGTTTGCTGAATGGCTTTTCTATTTATAAAGTATTATTGGCAATAAGAAGCAGCTCAATGGTATGGGATGGTCAATTAACAGATGACACATTGGCTTGGAGAATGTAAAAAAAAATGTTTAAATGAGAATTATATGTACAGATATAATTTAGCTCAGGGAAATGTTTATGATGTTACAGCTCTGGTTCCCTGGGAAACAGATGCTGAGATGGAAATTTACAAGTATAAAGTTGAACCGCAGGATCAATGATCCAAGCAGGCAAACCTCATTATGTTTCAAGGCCAGAGACTGGTCCTTCATGGCTCGGAGATTTGCTGTCTGAGTCATCTTTCGTTTTTTCATAAGAAGTAACACATGTACTTACCTGAGCTGGCTCTAGCAAGAGCATTTCTGTTTACATACTTGAGATGAGTGGGAAGTTAAGTTGAACTTTCCAGAATTACTGACAAACACAAAGAAGTGAAGCTTTGTAGTTCAAATCTTTATCTACAATCTAGCTTGGTTTCACTTCAGATTTCTTTTGTGGGGCAGAGCTTAGGTCAGCTTTTAGTTTAGCTGTAGTCAAACCCAGAGCTGTTTCACAAGCTAAAATACATAGACACAAAGGTTCTATAGCCACACACAAAAGCCCCCGGATCTAAAATAGATTTTCTATTTATATCTGCACTACTCTCTGGTTTCTTGCTGAGTCACAATTCTAGTGTCCTTCCAATCACACAGAAACCATTTTGTTTTTGTTTTTCTTTTCCATTTTTCTATTGTTGCTATGCTTTCTCTATTTTAACTTAAGCTTAAGCAGTTATTTAGTGTTGCTTTTAATAAATTTCGAATTTGTTCTTTTAAAATCTAAGACTAGAAAACAAAAGAGGTCATTTGAACCGTTTTAGGATACTTAAAGAATGTCAGTAAAGGGAGGAGGCAGATTTGTTACAGTTGTCACAGAATATATAACACAGCTAGTCCACAGAATTTATAGGACTAGATTTTTACCTCAGATGGAAGCTGGATGAGTCTTGTAATTTCTGGAGCCATTGGACTTGGAGGAACAGGTTTTATGAGTTGCTCACCACTGGAGGAATTGAGACAAAGGAAGGATGACTATGCAGGAGGACCACTGTGATTCAAGAGGTATTGATTGCACCGAGTTACTAGGGAAGTTCTAGTGCACATCACAGCATTGTGATGAAAGACATTGTGTCCTCCATGTTCATGAATGCAAATATGGACATAACCACATGACTGCATCCTTTAAATCTAAAAAATAAAGTATGAGAGCCACTTGCTTATGAACCAGTTATAATCACAGTAATAACACCACTATAGACACAAGCAAATATATTCATTTTCAGTTTTCTTTAAATTTGATTCTGTTTGGCGAATAGCATGTACTTGTTACTTGGTTTAATAAGGGATTTGTAAGAAAAATGATTATCATGAGTTTTACTCTTTACCATACCATAGCTGTTACTGCTAAACTTTCCTCTTGTGGAAATTGGACAAGAAAATGGCCCTCTAGATTTCATTTACAGCTGTAAGGGGGACAAAAAACACCCCCCACCCCAAAAAAAGTCAGAGTAGTAATCTTCACTAACATCAATCAAAGAGGCATGGAAAGAGACTAACAGCTTTGAGTAAGACCTCTGAGAATACATCCATGTGGAAATCATGCTTTCTGGATGCTACTACCATGGCTTTCAGTCTGAACAGAAACAATTAGGAACAGAAGGGGGAATCCATGTACTTGCTCAGTGTTGCCTTCCTCACCTCGAAAAGGGGGTAAAAGTATTGGAAAATTACAAGATTTTTTACAGGGTTTCTCTGTGTAGCACTGGCTGTCCTGGAACTCACTCTGTAGACCAGGCTAGCCTCGAACTCAGAAATCTGCCTGCCTCTGCCTCCCTAGTGCTGGGATTAAAGGCGTGCGCCACTACGCCCGGCCCTGAAAATTACAAGATTAACCATCAGTGGGGTGGTTGCAAAGTCCACAAGCTACTGCCTCATGTTTATAATGTAGCGGACAGTCCAAAGGTGGGGGGCAGGTATGGATACAGTGTTGAGCTGTATTCCGTGCAGTATACCTTTGTAAATGGTATATATCTGCCAGCTGGTTTTTGGCTGCATTCCTGGTTTGTTGTCTTTCACCTCAGTGTGCCATTCGTCTGGAAAAGGAGGCCTGAGGATGCGATGAGCACTTTGTCAACTGACAGATGGCCAGAATAGAACACTTATGAACAGCTGTGTTTACATGTGTATCTGTGAGTCTACTCAACAAACATCAGTGCCTATTTGCTAATAAATAAATTAATTAATTGTCAACTAGAAGTATTCATATCTAATAAGTCAGTAATTTATAATTTGTCTGCTTTGAGTAAAAACCATGCCAGAGAATATAAAGGGCATATAAAATAGCATTTGTGTATACTTAAAGGAGTACATATCTACTACATACATTATGCATACATCATACATGATGTTTGTTGCACATGAACATATTGTCAGCTGCATATAACTCTATTTTCCTATCAATTAATTAATTGTTTTGATTTTATCTTTTCATTAAAATATTGAAATTATTTTGTCTAAATTACTCTAGACAAAATATTGTACCATGAATTAACATTACAAGAATAATTTTCATTTAGTTTCTCAAAAGCTTTCCTGTTTCTTTTTTATGATCTATGAATAAAACTTTCCTTTGTCCTGGAATAATGCAGTTTCTAACCTCTCTACTTTCTTATTTATCTTTTATCTTTTAATTATTTTGCTTACTTATTATTTTATATATTACTGTATTTATTTTTGTGTATGTTTGCGTATGTATTAGCACACATGTGCCAAACTGAAAAAGAACTCACATAACATGTACTCACTGATAAGTGGATATTAGCCCAGAAACCTAGATTACCCAAGATACAATATGCTAAACACATGAAACTCAAGAATGAAGATCAAAGTGTGGACACTTTGCCCCCAGAGATTGTGTCTCTAGTCACATATGTAGCAGAGGATGGCCTAGTAGGCCATCAATGGGAGGAGAGGCCCTTGGTCTTGCAAAGATTATATGCCCCAGTACAGGGGAATGCCAGAGCCAGGAAGCAGGAGTGAGTAGGTTGGGGAACAGGGCTGTGGGAAGGTATATGGGACTTTTGGATAGGAAACTAGGAAAGGGGATAGCCTTTGAAATGTAAATGAAGAAAATATCTAATAAGAAAAAAGAAAATATTGGAAGAAAATATTATTGGACCTGTATTGGTCCTAATATTGTATCAGCAGAAGGGGCAGCATAGATCACTAAATCAGTGAGCTTTAACAGCCTTCAGGTATATCCTGTGACCTTATTTGGACAGTCCTAGGTGAAGCTATATCTTAAGATGTTAAGGAAAACAGTCATGGTTATTGTGTAGTTTTCTCAAGCTACCTGTGAGATGTTCCTTATACTGATGCAACCCATTTTGCTACTTGACTGATATGCCTTTCCTTGTGGTATTTAAAGCAGCAAGGTGATTTCCATCAGCTGCCAAGTAGTACATCAAAATGCTCTATTCTTAAACATATATATATATATATATATATATATATATATATATATATATATATATTTAGAGAAAATTGAGCAATAGGTCTATGCATGATGAGAATTTAAAGAATTAACATCAAAATGTCTTAAGCATATTTTAGCAGCATCACTGTAGTATCTGAGGGTGAAGTGGATCCATCTATCATGTCTCAAAAGACATTGATTTTAGGAAGACATTTTGATGAAGGAAGTGGGAATCGATTTTCAGACATATAGTTACGATATATGACAAGTATATTTTAATATGCCATAACACAGAAGAAGGTTAAGAGGAAGAAATGATAAATAATATCACATTAAAAGAAAGACAACTAAAAATGATTAAGCAAAATGAGGACAAACCAGTGTACAGTGGCTTATGCAATTATAAAAGCATTTCTGGAAGATCTCTTAGAGCGGAAGGGAAATTTCAATGAATATCACTAATTCTAGGGAGTTGAGCAGATCAATACTACTGTTATCAGTTCTGTTTGGTTCTATTCTTATGTTTTAAACACAGGAACTTTTATAATGAGATTTTTTATTTACTTTTATTTCACTATAATTTTAAGGATGCTTTTTGTCAAACCAACTTCTTAATTTGTTTTTTACAATGCTGAGATTACAGAAAGTCTAATGTATTTGATGTATTTAGAATGAATTGTAAAAATAATGTTGTTGACTATCCCTCTTCTGGATGGAAGGAACAACCCAAGGTTCATTAATTGATCCCAGGGACAGCCAATTTAGCTATAGGCTACTTAAATTTCTCTGCACTCAAATAGAGTGTTAAAAAAAGATGAATATTTTTAGAAGGTTGATTCTTCTGGATCTTTCTAAAAGGAATATACAAGACAAGAATTAGAATTATAGTCAACCAAATAATGTATAAGCATATTCCTCAGTCTATCTTAAACTTTTAAGTGATTTATTCTTTGATATATATTGATACGCACACATTGTCTCTCATAGTGAGTAAGTGTACAGGAAACCTTAAAACTAGTAACAAAAGAAAAATTCAAACTGAAGAATTGTAACAATATTGATTGTTGAGTTGAAAAAAATCTAAAATCACCTAGGAAACAAGCCTCTGGACTTCCCTTTGAAAACAAGAATAGGTTAATTAAGGTGGGATGATCTACTTTGAATGTGGGTGTCACTATTCAATGTGTTTGGCCTTAGACTAATTAAAAATGGAGAAGGGAATCTGACTCCAACATTCAACACTCCCAGTTCCTGTTGCTGATATTCCTGTGTCCCTGTCATGATGGACAGAACCTTCGAACTATGAGCCAAAATAAACCTTTTCTTCCTTAAAAAATGTTCTTTTTCTCAATCCTGTTTGATTTCAGAACTTCCTTATACAATGGATAACCTATAGAAGAAATGATATGTAAACTCTAGGTCATTTCAATCAAGTTAAAGGAGAGGCTGTAGCATGAGTTCATTCCTCTTTGAAAAATACCTTCCCTCCATATTTTCCCTAAGACCATACTGAAGAAAGCTCACACTGGGCCTCTGATTACCCCATAACGCATTTCCATAAGGTAGAGTTTCTTTTTCAAAGACAACTGGGAATGAGTATACATATGAAAACAAATACCTTGATTTTTTTTTTTCTGCTCAGATTCCTGCTACTCATGGCTTCTTTCATTCTGGTGGTTGAAAGAATACCGATTATTTCAAGCTCTACAATATTATATACATTTTAATGAAGTCTATCTAATTTGCATGATTTACCCTGTTATGCTATGATAAACACTCTACTTTCAGCGGATAGCTTGATGCTTTTCCCAGTACGTGCATTATAGATTATCTCCAATTAATGAATGTTTAGTTTTGTATATGTGTCTGAATTTCCTCTAATGATTAGTAAAATCATTAAGAAAAAATCATTTGTGTTGTTTAAATAATGAGGTATTAAAGAGAAAATTAATTTCTAGATTATTTCTATTTAAAAAGCTCCCACTCTGGCAGTCAGGGAGAAGAATGAGAGGACAAAAAAGAAAATAGTGGAGTTTGGGATAATGAAAATATTCTGACGATATTATAATGGTAACATGTTATTCAATGTAATAGCCTAGCATCAAGGCTGAATTTTAATGTAAACTGTGACTTTTTTGTGATAACAGTTTGTCAGGGTAAATTCATTGCATAATGTGCAAGATCCTTCCATTGTAGACATATGATAAAGGCATCCATGCAATGCATGTCTGTATATAGGGGACAGTGAAAATATTTGGAAATATCTATGTTTTCTACACACTTTTGCTCCAAACCTAATATTAGGCTATAGAATAGAGTCTTCTTAAAGGTAAAAGCAAACACACACACACACACACACACACACACACACACACACACACACACAAAACAAACAGCAATAACAAACCATGAGTTTTTCCTTAACATCTTAGATGCATGCCAATTACATGGAAAATCTCTAATTTAAATTTGGACACTCAACGATTGAACCACCAACCAAAGAACATACATGAGCTGGATCTAGGCCTTGACACATATATGTAGCATATGTGCAACTTGGTCTTCATGTGGATCCTGAACAGCTGGAGTGTGGGCTATCCCAAAAGCTGTTGCCTGTATGTGGGATATATTTTTCTAGCTGGGCTGCCTTGTCTGGCTTCTGGGAGAGTTTATGCCTAGCCTCAAAGAGAACTTGATATGCAAATGGAGGATACCAAGGTAGAGGGGATGTTCCTCACCCATTCAGAGGAGTAAGGAAGAGGTAATGTAGGGAAAGATTATGTGAGGGGTGACTGCTAGGATGGGTGGTGAGAGGTATGTAAAGTGAATAATTAAAAAAGAAAGACTGTACCAAATTGAAAAACCTAAAAGAAATAGATAAATCTCTTGATATATATGACCTATCAAGGTTAAATAAAGATAAGTAATTTAATACAAATAAATAAATACATAAATACATAATAAGCGAAAAATTTTTTTGTCTTTTTTTTGTTGGTTGTTTTCTTTATTTACATGTCAAATATTATCTCATTTCCTGATTCCCTTCCACCCCCAAATCCTCTATCTCATCTCCCCTTTCCCTGTTTCTATGATGGTTTCCTCCCATCCCCCCCCCACACTCCTGCCTCCCCACCCTGGAATTCCATTACAGTGGGGCATTAAGCCTTCACAAGACCTAGGGCTTCTCCTCCCATTGATAACCAACAAGTCCATCCTCTGCTACATATGCAGCTATAGCCATGGGTCCCTCCATGTGTACTCTTTTGTTGGTGGTTTGGTCCCTGGGAGCTCTGGGGGGTCTGATTTGTTGATATTGTTGTTCTTTCTATGGGGTTACAAATCCCTTCAGCTCCTCCAATCCTTTCTCTAACTCCTCAACTGGGGACCCTGTGTTCAGTCCAATGGTTGGCTGCAAACCTCTGTATTTGTCAAGCACTGGCAGAGCCTCTCAGGAGACAGCTATATCAGGCTCCTGTCAGCAAGCACTTGTTGCCATTGACAATAGTGTCTGAGTTTGGTAACTGTACATGGGATGGACCCCCAGGTGGGGCAGTCTCTGAATGGCCTTTCTTTCAGTCTCTGTTCCACATTTTGTCTCCATATTTGCTTCCGTGAGTATTTTGTTTCCTTGCTTAGAAGTAAGCAGGACTGAAACATTTACACTTTGGTTTTCCTTCTTCTTGTGTTTCATATGGTCTGAATTGTATCTTGGGTTTTCTGAGCATTTGGGCTAATATCCACTTATCAGCGAATGCATACCATGTGTGTTCTTTTATTATTGGGTTACCTCACTTAGGATGATATCCTCCAGATCCATCCATTTGCCTAAGAATTTCATGAAGTCATTGTTTTTAGTAGCTGAGTAGTATTTCATTATGTAAATGTACCACATTTTCTGTATCCATTCCTCCGCTGAACAACATCTGGGTTCAAAAAACCCCAGGATAGCAAAAACTATTCTCAACAATAAAAGGACTTCTGGAGGAATCACCATCTCTGACCTCAAATTATAGTGATAAAAACTGTATGGTATTGATACAGAGACAGGCAGTTAGATCAATGGAAATAGAATAGAAGACCCAGAAATGAACAGACACGTCTATGGTCACTTCATCTTTGACAAAGGAGCTAAAACAACCCAGTGGAAAAATATTTAACCTATGTGGGAAATTTGGGGACTTGGGAAAATATCTCTTTTGCTTCACTTACTTACTGTAACTTTAAAGATTATTTTTTTATTTTTAATTATGTGTATGTATGTGCCTCTTTGTAGGAATGGGGACATAAGGAATGAGTTGGATTTTTTCGGGAGCCTGGACTTAAAGCCTGTTCAGAACCACTTTATGTAGGTGTTGGGAATCAACAGAAGTCTTCTCTGGCGTATTGTCCTAACCACTACGCCATCTTTCCATCTCATTATTGCTGCCTCTTTAGGTGTTTTGAAAGATATGTAGCTAATTACATATAGTTAACATTACTAACATTTCTCCTTTACCTCTAGGACTGCAGTTCCAAGAAATTCAAGAAAGATTTGGTGAGGAATTCTTTAAGATATGCTTTGACGAGAATGAAAGAGTCCTTCGAGCTGTGGGCAGCACATTGCAGGACTTCTTCAATGGCTTTGATGCATTGTTAGAACACATTAGGACTTCTTTTGGGAAACAGGCCACTCTAGAGTCATCATCTTTCCTATGCAAAGAGCTTCCTGAAGGTACTCTCATGCTCCACTACTTCCACCCTCACCATACAGTGGGCTTTGCAATGCTGGGAATGATTAAGGCTGCAGGAAAGAGAATCTATCACTTAAATGTGGAAGTTGAACAAATTGAAAATGAGAAACTGTGCTCTGATGGTTCAAACCCAAGCAATTGTAGCTGTCTAACTTTCCTTATCAAAGAATGTGAAACTACTCAGATCACAAAGGACATTCCACAAGGTACTTCCCAAGTTCCTGCAGACCTGAGAATCAGCATCAACACTTTCTGCAGAGCCTTCCCCTTCCATTTGATGTTTGACTCCAACATGGTGGTCCTTCAGCTTGGGGAAGGCCTACGGAAACAACTTCGATATGACACTCACAGAGTGCTGAAGTTTGAGGACTGTTTTGAGATCGTCTCTCCAATGATTAATGCCACCTTCGATAGAGTCTTGCTACGATTGTCCACTCCATTTGTTATAAGGACCAAGCCCGAAGCTTCTGGTACTGAGAATGAAGATAAGGTAAGTAATCATGTACTCTAGATGGGTAATGGAATCTAGTAAAATGGATAGTTATTTCAATAAATTATATATGGGTTGTAGTTGCTATTATTTAGGCGAGAAAGTTTTAAGCACCATTTAGAAGATTACTGGCCCCTGGATGTATGTAGAAAGAGTTGGCTATATTCCCAGGCATTTTACACAGTGTCCACTTTATTTGCTAATTTATTTCACAACATAAAAAGAAGACACTAATTAAAACTAGCCACAACAATTATGAAATGATAGGACTCAGTAAAAATTCAACATTATCAACTTATGAATATTTCTATGATCTGACTCAAACTGTGAGAGAAGTGTCAACATTGTGGGGCTGTCTGCCTTATCTTTAAGCAAACAAAGAAAAAACCATGCTTTATTATGATTATGATCTCTTTGAAATTTCACAGTCTCTGAGCACTCTATTTATGTCATGTGTATGTGCTAAAGAAAAGAAAAATATATAGTCTCTAAGTTGGACATGGACTAGTTAAATATTAGTATTCAAATTGAGACTTATTTTTTAAACGACTTCACTACTTGAGAGAACATAATGAATAGTATTTTAGTGTAGATTATTATCTTTTGAGTTTTCATTTGGAAATCTTGGCCATAAAACTGTAAGTAGCCAATAAAAGATGCTAGAAATAAAACTGAAAGTAGTTGAGTTCTAGCAAACATTTGTCTTTTCTTTAAAAAGCTGACAGTAATGCAATATGAAATATAGAGAAAAATCAGTTGTGACTACTTTTTACCTTTTTGATGGTATACTTTAGTAATCCATAGAAAAAATCATGTTAACTTTTTAAAAAAGATTTTTTATTAGATATTTTCTTAATTTACATTTCAAATGCTATCCCGAAAGTTCCTTCCCCCTCCCCCCGCCCTGTTCCCCTGCCCACCCACTCCCACTTCTTGGCCCTGGCGTTCCTCTGTATTGGGGTATATAAAGATTGCAATACCAAGGGGCCTCTTCTCCCAATGATGGCCGACTAGGCCATCTTCTGCTACATATGCAGCTAGAGACATGAGCACTGGGGTTTCTGGTTAGTTCATATTGTTGTTCCTCTTCTAGGGTTGCAGACCCCTTCAGCTCCTGGGGTTCTATCTCTAGCTTCTCCATTGTGGGCCCTGTGTTCCATCATATAGATGAGCATCCACTTCTGTACGAGACAGCTTTACCAGGGTCCCTTAAGTAGACACTTGCTGTTCTATGCAATAGAGTCTGAGTTTAGTGACTGATTATGGGATGGATCCCCCCTGGTGGGTTAGTCTCTGTATGTTCCATCCTAATGTGGATGTTTGAATGTATACTAATTTAGTTTCCAATAAGTTATTTTCAGTCTATTTTTCTGTCATCGTAAAGAGAGCTATTTTGGGCTATTGCTAAGGATTCTAAGTTACTTGGGGAACTCACTGATTTTTAGAATGTACAAGGAGGAAGATGGTACAACCAACAAAAACAATTTGAGCAAATGAATAATTTACCCTGAATGGTCTGAAGTGTCTGCAATGATATATCAAAGAAGAAATGGCTTCTGGAAACCATAACTAAAGATTTTTTAATAGTGTTTATTGCTGACTAGTTTCATAATTTTGTAGTTTGATGGAAGAATTTTAAACAAAGCATTTGAGAAAGATAGATGTCCATTTATTTCAAGTGACTAAATGAAGTGATCTAGAAGATTCACCATAATATTTTTGTCATACAAGTCCTATGATTTGAAATTACTTGAAGATAGACGTGAGTTCCCACTTTGCATGTTTAGATATTTCAGATATTTAGATATTATATTATTGTTCCTAATAATACTAGTGATCACAGAAAGATATTTTGTTAACATTTTAACTTGTATGTTATGTATTTGAAAAGCTCTGTATGTTCTGAAGCCTTTTCAGAATGGAGGACACTTATTAAATGTGTATTTTGGTCTACATATGGAGTTACTTGAAACCTATAGATATTCTTTTATATTTAGATAATATTGAAAGTGTCAGTTTTGTTTTTATAAAGGTTCAATATTTGGCTAAAATTTTTGAAGTAGTTTTGGCCTTTAAATTAAAGCTAGCCTTTTAAAATTTGCCTGAATGAGAACATATTATAAATGTCAATTTATATCTTCTATAAATTTAAGAAAAAATATACAATTTTAAGTTATTGCTTCAGACTTTTCCTCACAAATTTCACTATGCTTGGATTTCTATTTAGTTTGTGTATCCAGATAATAAATAGACATAGTGAAATGATGACTCAAATGTCAGGGCCCCCTGCCAATTCAAATAATAAGGAACTGTGCTCATGGAGAGAATGCAATTATCATTTAAACTTGTCAGTGATGGTTAAAAATAATGTGATAGCAGGATTTTTAATTAGAATGAGATAGTAATCTGCTCTACCTTACATGTACATTCTTGCTTATTCGCTTATATTTGCCAGAATGGGAAATTTGTGAGGCTATAGTGGTTCCCAGTTGAGCATTACATAGTTAATGGCATAGCTTCTTGAACAGTAGATAAACTTTTGATTTAGTATGTCACCAAATACACTGTACATAGGTTTTTTTTTTTAATATGCAAGGAGGAAATAAACTCTGACTCAAAAATTATGTGCTTCTTGTTAATTTGACCTTCATATGAGTCATTTCCTCATAAAATAGAACCTTGATCCATTACTGCATGTGACTGGAGCTTATGCTTCTTTAGTGACCCTTCATAAGAAAGTACGATTTTAAGTACTCTTTTTATTTTATTTTATTTTATTTTATTTTATTTTATTTTATTTTATTTCATTTTACTTTATTTTATTTTATCTTTATTTATTTTAAAGACTCTATTACCACATCCCACACTGAAGTCTATCATTAAATAATGGGGCTATGCATTAAACAGCAATGAACTCTCAGCTGCTACTGCAACAAAGCCAACAGTTAAGCTACAGCATACTAAAACATTTGCAGAGCTAAAATTCTTTCTATAAACCATGCTCATTATCATTTTGCCTTCTTAGTCACTGGTTAAGTGTAGGATTGAAATGAACATGCTGATGAGTGATTTCATGAGACATTAATGAAATAAAGCCAACATCTTCAACTCTAAATTATACTTTTTAAAAATTATTTTTAATTTATTTTTACACTCCACATTCCATTCCCTGCACCCCCATCCACCCTTGGTCTGCCCCACATCCCACACCTACTCCCCACCCCACCCTTTCTCCATGTGAATGCCCCACTCCCACCCCTAGGTTATACTCTTAATCCGCCTGTATGAGTTATAGATGTGTAAGGGTGGCAACTTTCCTATTTTTATCTTTATTTAAGTTCAACTTCCCTGTCATCATTTTCTTTCCATATTGTAAGTCATTCCTTAAAAATGATTAACCCAGAACTGCAATCAGTGATTGATTACTGTGAAGAGACAACACAACCATGAAAATTTTGTAAAAGGAAGCATAAAACAAAAAACAAAACAAAACAAAACAAAAAACACAAGTTGGAAGCTTAGCAGGTGTGTTCTTGCCCTGAGGTCACCACTCTATTTATTCCATTTAGCATTAGACTTTTCTTTAAATTTTTATCTCCTTGAGCACTAGACTTAGCTCTATTATACTTTTGGTGTGCCTCTTCTCTTCAAACCACACATTTTTATTTTTCCTTGCTCAGCCTGATTCTTTTAATAATAGATCTGCATAAGAGTGACCACTAATTATCAGACAACACAGTCATTGGAAAAAAATCTTAAATTTATCCTCAGCCAGATTTTTTTGTTTTGTTTTACTTATTTTATTTTATTTTATTTTATTTTTATTTTTTTGACCAGGGGAGAAGGCAACCATATTTTTCACCAAAATATCATATGAACAGTCTCTAGGCCACCTAGTAAACTTTTTCTCCTTTGAAGCTTCTTGAGCTGTGTTGTCATAATCTATGTAGCTTTCAGCACCATTCTTTCTTCCTACTAGAGTGGGCTTTTAAACTCCACTTAAAGCAATCAACTGCTTTCCTAACACAGAATCCTAAAATCCATCATATTGTACCTTCAAGCATCATGGTCAGGCCTATTATAGCTATACTCTGCTCCTTGCTACTAACTTCTTTTTTTTTTTTTTTTTTTTCTTTTATATGGGTATTTTTTTTCCCACTTTTATTAGATATTTTCTTCATTTACATTTCAAGTGTTATCCAGCTAGTTCCCTATATCCTCCCCCCTCCTGGCCCTGCTCCCCTACCCACCCGCTCCCACCCCTTGGCCCCTGCATTCCCCTGTATTGGGGCATATAAAGTCTGCATAACCAAGGGGCCTCTCTTCCCACTGATGGCCAACTAGGCCATCCTCTTCTATATATGCAGCTAGAGACGTGAGCCCAGGGGGTACTAGTTAGTTCATGGTTATTCTTCCACCTATAGGGTTG
>LR754230.1:16942-77366 GCA_902729485.2 Mus minutoides | reverse complement strand
GGCCTAGTTGGCCATCATTGGGAGGAGAGGCCCCTTGGTCATACAGACTCTATATGCCCCAGAACAGGGGAAGGCCAGGGCCATTATGTGGGAGGGGGTGGGTAGGGGAGCAGGGCGGGGACGCGGGAGGGTAAGGGAAAATTTCTGGATAACATGTGAAATGTAAATGAAAAATAAAAATTAAAAAAAAAAAAAGAAATCCCTTTCAGTTGGTATGTGTTTACATTTGATTTTAATAGACATTAGATTAGAATATTTCCCTATAAACCCTATAATATAAAGGATACTCTTCAAATAAACTAAGATGATTTCCTGGAGGAAGCAGCTCCAGTGAGAGCATACTAGTTGCTTCCTAGCTCTGTATTATCCTGTAGGTAATCAGTTAGCTAGCATGTACCTCAGTCATGTCTGTCACACTAACCCGCTCTCAGACATCATTCTTTCTCCCTCTGCACCACACTTTGCTTCTTTTCATGCTGCATCAAGAAAGCTATTTGTTTTGCAAAATTAATATTAGAAAATAGGAATGTGGTATCAAATACCCAATATTATACCAAATATAATATTTATCATATTATACTTTACATGTTTGAGATTGGGTTTTTTGTTGTTATTGTTTTGGGTTTTTGGTGGATTGTTTTTTTGTTTTGTTTTATTTTGGGTTTTTTTTTTTTTTTGGTACCACTCAATAACTAGTATACTTGTCAAATTCTTTACTGAGTAGCTAGGAGAAATGATTTTGGTTATTCTATGGCAAATAAGGAAAGATTTGAATCTTTCGTATAATGATACTCTGTCCTGGTTATAATAAATAAAGAATGGGCTTAGAATAAAGATATCTCTCCTCAAGTAGTTCTACCACTTACTACCTTAGTGCTTTTCTGTTATTTCTCTCATTAAGTAGACATGTGAAGCCATCTATCTGTTGTATAACAATATTCCTAGGGAGACATTAACCCTAAATATGGAGCTGACAACAGACTGAAGTAAGACCTAAGTTAGAATTGGCAAACTAATGAATTTAGGGGCTTTTACTCACAGGAGTGTAGGTGAGAGGTTCCTTACTGGAAGAGAAATGGCTCAGTGTTAGCTGAATCACCAGAATACCTACCTGCAACCTGTATGATGGTCCATGAACACTGGAAAGCTGGGAGTTCACTACATTTCTTGTAAGCTACCTAACCAACTGGACAGTATCTCAGTAAGTCAGCTCAGTTGCTCTGAGCTTTTTGCAGGCAGCTAGGCTAGTCTCTCTGAGTACCTCAAGTAGTCTGAGAATCTTCTAACAACTCTGCATATCTAAGAGCGGGTATCTGCAGTCTTTACCGCTTAGGGAAAGGACTAGGATATCTGGTCAGTTTCAGTGATGTCCTAAGCTTAATGGACTTCCCTGCAGGATGGAATGTTTCGCCTCCCTTAAGAAAGAACACAGTGTATCTTAAGGTGCTCCCCCTAAAATGAAATGTTTTGTCACAGCGGCAAGTGCTTATACAATAACATCCATCCCGTTGTTTTTCTTTTCAGAGGAGTTGCTTTTCCCACCATAGCCCTCCAGATGTGACTTGCAATAACACTCTAATGACTGCTTTTGTCAAAATCACTAGGATTTCTCTTTTGCTAAATTAAGTGAATTTTTTTCTGTACTCTGCCTTCCAGCCACACTCAAACTATTTCATCCAATTTTCTACCAGTCCTAGCCCTTTTTTCTATCCAGTCTCCCATTGTCTTTGTTAACTAGTTCACAGACATGGCTTTTCTGTTTTGCTCGTTAGGTAAACTTAACATTTTCACTATATCTTTACCTGTCCTTATTTCTACATCCAGCTTGTTTCTTTAGGCTAGGCTTTCTTTAAACTCAGATGTGACTTTCTTTTTCTTTTCTTTTTTTTTTTAACATCCTTTTTAAATAAAAGGTGTTTCAATCTATAGTCTTCCAAACTGAACTTTGAGCTTTATTCCTAAATCTTTCTCATTTAAATGTCTGGGCCATGGTTCATTCATGTATTCATAAGTCTGAAATTCAACCTTATTTCCTTTATTTCCTTTATCCTTCCATCAAAATTTGTTGACCTTCATCCAAAATATGTTTTCATCTTTCTGCTCTCCTGGTTTAGAGGCTAATCATGTCTTACTTGGACTCTAGTAAGAGCTTCCCAGCTCCCATCTCTCCTCATGGGCTGCCGTAGCCAGTGGCCCTAGAACAATTTTTCAGAGTTCTCTTCAGTGTCTTCCTGCCTAGACCATTCCTTTTTATGAAGGGGAGAGGGGCAGTTGTCACAGAAGCCTTCTATGTCCTATTTCTCAACTGTGAGTCTGCCATCATCAATACCCCTGACGAAGAAGCTGCCTTGCCCTTAGTAGTCACCAGCAGGGTGGTGTCATGGACTGCCACATGGCTTGAGGCTACAGCGTAGGCCACAGACATCAACATAGCTCCAGGTGGAAGCCCAGGCCCTGGACATCCCCATGGTCATTGGGAGAGAGAACACATCCCCTACAAGGAGAAAAAAATAAGCTTAGAGCTCTGAAGAACCGTAGAGCAGACAGCATAACTCTGGAAATGGTTAAAGATCTGGTTAAAAAAATTAAAAAGAACAAGATTATCTGGGGCTTTGAAAATAGGTGTCTTAGTTAACGTTCTGTTACTGTGAAGACACACTGACCAAGGCAACATCTGTAAAAGAAAACATTTGTTCAGTTTCATAGAGTTGCTCCATGATCATCATGGCAGTAAGCATGGCCACAGCAGGCAGACAGGCAGGCATGAAGCTAGAGTTTCCATCCTGATCTACAGGTAGGCAGACACTCACTCACTCACTTACTCATGCACAGAAAGGGCAGGAAGGAAGGAGGAAGGAAAATAGGGGGGGGGGGGGGAAGAAAATAGTGAGAGAGGGAAAGGGGGAGGAGAGAGAGAGAGAGAGAGAGAGAGAGAGAGAGAGATCTCAAAGCCATCCCAGTGATACATCTCCTCCAAGAAGGCCAAGCCTGTTAATCCTACCTAAACAGTCCACCAACTAGGAACCAAAAATTCAAATACATGAGCCTGTGGTGACCATTCTCGCTCAGACCACCACAATAAGAGTATAGAGTTTGAATTTTATTTTAGATGTGACAGGAAGCCAATGCTATGTAATAAATTGAATTTAGGAACCAGAAGAAAGAAAAATAAGATGAATCTAGAAATTGGAAAATATATCAAGACCAGAGCTCAGGATTTAAGGGTTATCAAGTATATATTTTGAAGGTCATAAAATTTAGATTGTTTGAATTATGAGTCACCTAGAGAGTACATATAAAAGGAATAAGTGTCCCAAAAGTGTACCTTGGTATATCCTAAGGTTTACAGGAACCAGTATAGGAAAATGAGGTACTAAAGGCAGTCAATAGAAGGAAAAGCAAATATGTACTCTGTCTTGGATGCTAAACTAAAAAAAGTGTTCCAGTAATGAGAAAGGAAGAAATAGAAATTTACTATTTCTCCTACAAAGTTTATCATTACATTATTTCAAAAACAGTGAAAAAGTAACATTTAGATATGTGCTCTGTAATTTCTCATAAGAGATTAATAACAGCCAGGCGGTGGTGGCGCACACCTTTAATCTCAACACTTGGAAGGCAGAGGCAGGCAGATTTCTGAGTTTGAGGCCAGCCTGGTCTACAAAGTGAGTTCCAGGACAGCCAGGGCTATACAGAGAAACTCTATCTCAACGAAAGAGAGAGAGAGAGAGAGAGAGAGAGAGAGAGAGAGAGAGAGAGAGAGAGAGAGAGAGAGAGAGATTAACTTTCTACTCCCAATATTTTACAAAAGAAAGAGATTGTTCCGAGTTTTCTTCCCTAATAAAGAATAGTTCTTTGGCCACACCCCCTATGTCTCCAACAATTCATCTCCTCATTCAGCAGGTTCACTGGTTTCTGAGTGTTTAGTAGGACACAAGCACTATTCTTTTTACATATTAAAGTGGATTGTTCAGACCCCCAATTCAGACTGGTCTGCCCCACTTCAATGTTGTAACAAATCTCAGCACAATTGATAAGCTTTTGTTCTAGGTCAGGTTTCCTTTAACCTTACAGCTGAGCAGTGTCTCTGCCTAAACAGACACAGTACATTCTCTCAGCAGTCATCGCCCAAAGGAACACTGACCTTAGTGGAATTCTCCCTTCTGCAGTCATGTACGTTTGGACAAAGACTTTCTTTGTACTTAGTAATTTGGGTGACTGTATATAGTATACAAAATTGTGAGTTTGGAGGGAGACACTGAAATTTACCTTCTAAATCCATTTTCCGAGCGTTTTGGTCAAATGACTTTCAGGCACGTTGCACAGTAATTGCTCCCAGGGACTTGTTTTACTGTCTGGCTAATCGCTGTCTCATTGCCCCTGGATTATTGACCCTCTGTCCATCTTCCTGCCAGGAGCAAGCCCTGAGTCAGCTTGTAAAAGCTTTTCTTGAAATGTTTTAAAATTAATTGTAGATTTGCAGTGGTTTCATTGTCAAAGGTTTGTTTTCAATACCTACACTGTAATATGATAGTTTGTAGTAATTAAATGAATCTGAGTAGTCCTGGAGTATATCATGCATGCGTGTGGATGTATACATACATATGTATATGAACATATAGGTTTAATGTTGCAGATCAGAATGTTATTCTCCCTTTTCCACTGTTTCATCCAGGGTTAGAGTGCGGACTTGCTGTCCACCGACACAAGTGTGTACCTTAGGACATTTCCATGGTTGTCCACTTATGTACACTCATTACAGAGTTCTGCTGAGACTTTGATACTCAAAGAGTGATTGCCACTAACACTGCTGCCTTGTCCTCTCCAGAGATCATCTGTCATCTGAATATCAGTTATGTATCAGTGTGTAACGTAAATCCTTAAGAGTTAAAAGTTGAAAGTGCAAGTAGGGCTCACTAATTATGTTGCTGTCTTTTAGATCAGGCCCTAGAGCTACTGTCTTCCCACACTCGTTGCCCGCAGTTGGACCTGTGAGCATCAAGCAGTTGAAAGGGCTCAGATGACCTCAGCCCTTTATTGCTTCCATAACAACCCTCCTTGTCCTATTGGTTCCCAGAGTCTGCCGTCCATCATCATCTCCTCTCTCCAGATATGTCATTCCTACAAAGCCCTGTTCTCTGTTATGGAAAAGCAAATTCCTCTCTGTTATAGGCCTACCTGCTTCTCTTATGCAGAGGGCACACTTTCACTGGAGCAACACTATATCCTAACGCAGAAGAATGGAATGCCATGGTCAAAATTGGGTAGCAGTGCAGTCTAACTGTGAATCCCAAACTTAGAGCAAACCTTTCTGACCTGGTTCACCTACAATAGGGAAGAACTTCTCTATTATTTGTTTCATAACTCAAGGTATTGTTTTTATCTTCAAAATAGTATTAGCAAAATTCAAATTAATGGTCACTATTGGAAATAATTTGTTCCTGTAGTTGATTTCTCCCCAAAGTCTCTGAGAAAGACTAGAATGATTCTCATTTCCTATCTTTCAGTTCCCTTGTGCCTTCCTTATAGCCTGCTCATTATCAGAGCACTGTGTATGCCTCAGTTTCTTTGAGCTAATGTAAAGTCTAAACTTGCTTTCTTTACTGATACCAAATTGTATTATAAAGAGGTTAAAATATGGAATGTTTTTACCATTTTTAAAGGATGTGATCATTATTGATCTAGAATTTTTTTCAGTTGAGAAGTTTACTACTCCTTTTCTTAATTTGTTAAATGTAAACTAATTGGTAATCTTGCCAAAATATGTTAATTTTAAAAATTCAACTACACATATAATTCGGGTGACTGGTTTATCATAATATATTCATAGCATCATCAAGGAAATCAAACTTATCTAAAGATATCAACAATGAGACTCTCATTTTCTTGAATCAACCTGATTAATTGTATTCAACATGGAAAAAGAGCCCATAATGTCAGGACTTACTGTACAAAAAGTTCCACAAATAATATTTAAAGTGTATACAGTAACCTAGAGACACATTTAAAATAACTTTTTAAGCTTTATAACTTAATGATAGGAAGATAAGAAATACAATTTTAAAATGAACAAAAGATTTTAACATACATTTCTGTTACTGAATGGCCAAAATTGCATGAAATAATTCAGTATCATTAATCATCCAGAAAAATACACATTAAAACAGCAGTAAGATCTCACTATGTCTTAGTCAGGGTTTCTATTCCTGCACAAAACATCATGACCAAAAAGCAAGTTGGAGAGGAAAGGGTTTATTCAGCTTACACTTCCACACTGCTGTTATCACTAAAGGAAGTCAGGACTGGAACTCAAGCAGGTCAGGAAGCAGGAGCTGATGCAGAGGCCATGGAGAGATGTTTCTTACTGTCTTGCTTCCCCTGGCTTGCTCAGCTTGCTTTCTTATATAACCCAAGACTGCCAGCCCAGAGATGGTACCTCCCACAAGGGGCCTTCCCCACTTGTTCACTAATTGAGAAAATGCCCCACAGTGGGATCTCATGGAGGCACTTCCCCAACTGAAGTTCCTTTCTCTGTGATAACTCCAGCCTGTGTCAAGTTGACACACAAAACCAGCCAGTACACACTATAATCCAATTAAAATGCTACAATTTAAAATCTAACCAAATGTTGAAGATAATGAACAACTATTTTATATTACTGTGTTGGGAGTGTAAAGTGATACAGCTGATTTTTAGAACAGTTTGGCAATTTGTGATGGCAGTGCAAGGGACTGAATCCAGGATCTCAGACCGTAGTCAAGCACTCTACCATTGAACTACATTCGCATCTAGCTTGCCAATTCAACATACGTTCCATAAATCCTAGCCGCTGCAATGCTAAGATAATATTAATCAGCCAAAACTGTCCTTAAGGAGAATGGTTGGATGATACAGGAGGGTTACAGCATTTGCCATGCATGTCTGATTTCCTAAGTTCAGTCCTGGAACCCTTGGTAGGAAGAAAGAACTGCTCTGGAAAGTTGTTCTCTTACCTCCACACATACACTATGACACACGCACATCATACACATAACAAAATCAAAATTCCATGGAAAATTTTATCCATGAATATTATAATAACTGTGTTACACAAAAGCAGAAACAGCATGTATCTGCTGATGAATACATGAGTGAAAACAATTACAGTTATCCATACACTAGACTTCCACCATTATCAAAAGCACACTAAAACATATAAAACAATGTGGTTTTTATCTCAAAAACATGCTGAATATAAGACATCAGGTATGTCATTTACATTAAATTCTAGACATTGCAGACTAATGTATACTGGCAGAAAGCAGACTCTAGTGACTTGGGTCAGGGTAGGGGTGGAGGTTGACTGAAGAGGAGCACCAGGACATTTGGTGACTGTGGAGACAGTCTGTATCTTGGTCATGGTGGTACTTACCCAGGGTTAGCATTTACTAAGTGGGAACTGAGTGTAGGCATCACCTGATCCCCAAACTTGTAACTTTTGGTAATCAATAATGTCACCCATTTTAAAGTTTAAGCCATTTTCTGTCTTATTTCATTTACAGGATTCCCTGACTACACTAGGTGTTTCCTTAGCCTTTGCATCTCTGATAATGTCTCATGGTGAATACTTATGATTCTATGTAGTTATTTATATCTTGGAACTTTTATACGTAATTTTAGTTTCTCAAAGAGATATATGAAGGATGGTAACAAATGGAAAAACATCATTTTTGCTTTTTGGGTTTTTTGGGGGTTGGTTGGGTTCTTTTGTTTAAACATAATATTTTGCTACAATGTGATACAGCATTTTAAAAGAAATATAAAACTGTAAGTACTATAAACAAACAAATACTTAAAATTACAGCTTTAAAATAAGCTTTATTAAGGCCTAACTTAACACTGTGAGCTTTTCCTTCTAAGTTTCTTGATCCAAATACAACATGCTTATTTTAAAAAATATATTAGAATTCATAGTTTTCTGACTGCCTTGATGTTCAAATATGAGTATGTTAAGTATCTACTTATGACATAAAGACATCCCAGGTATTAACCTTTCTCCTATCCTCACTGTTCCTGATCCAGAAAACAAAAAGTACTAAAAATAAGAACGGATCAGGAATGGAAACATAAGAGAAACCCAGCCACCGTCGTCTCTCCCTATCTTAAGAAGTTAACAGCTCAGATGTTTGTTTTAGTCAACTCTTATCCTGCTTCCTTCCACCTGCTTCATTCTCAACAGTGTTGGGGAGCATCGCAGCTGTGTGACTCAAAGCTGATAGGACTAGCACCGATACCAGCACTAACCACCAACATTTTCAGCAAATTTTACTTCATTAATCTTTGTGCAGTCAGAGCATAACTTACAAACAGACAGAAAAGAGTTGCTGCATGACTCGAGAATGCAGGCTTGAGATTTGTTTTTAATCTTCTTTGCACCTGTGAGTAAACACCCTGGCGCTGTGGGCTGTGGGACACCCGCGTGTTCTGTTGCCTTATTTGAGACAGAGAATTGATGCACGCATTATCTGGAGGCTCATTGCTTCTTCTGAGAAATATGTCTTCATTTTAGCATCAGCTCCTAATAACCCAGAACTTCTCTTTTGCAAAGCATGAACCCTGGATTTACTATATATATTTATAATAAACATTTAGACAAATAGATCTTTTAGTCTTCTATTACACTTCACCTCTGTTTCATTGATATTCAAGTTCTAGATATTTTAAATGAATATTTAGGATTAGAGGTGTAGCTTAATGGACAAGTGCACATATCATGTGCAAGACCCTGGATTTGATCTTGAACACTACAAAAATAAAAGAATAACATAAGGATTTTATCCTAAGACAGTTATTCTAGGTAAAAACCCTAAAGATCTTGAAACTTAAGTTATTCTGTTTTAGGTAGTTGTTCTTGTATATGTTTGATCAGCCATTATTAATATTCCTGTTTTCCCTAATTGGTTATGAAAGGTATAACTTTGATACAATAATGCATGGAATTTTTATCTTAAATCACAGGGATAACTTTATATTTGAACCTAAATGTCAGTATGAATTTGTGAGATGTTATTTTTATATGAATACCTGTATTTTATAATGCATGTGATGTGTGTGTGTTTATTAGAGCTATATTTGACTACACATATATACACCAAGATTTATACAAAGACATTAGAAAAACAGGCACAGTCACTCATGGATATTAGTTATATATAAAGGTTATTGAGGATGCAAAGATATAAAAGATAGAAGAACCTAGTAATTGCCTTTAAGATCAGAGCACAAAGCATTAGTTTGGATTTTACAAGGCCAGCCAGCAACAAAAGAGCAGTAATTTATGAGCTCAGCGTAAAAGAATAGCATAATTGCATTAAAAATTAATGCTAATGAACACTAAAATGGGGAAGGTGGTTATGATGAAAGTTTGTATTCATCTTCCCTGGTTTGAATGATGGCTAGTGGCTTGATTAATGGCTTAATTTCTATCAATTAGCGGGGAAAAATCTCCTGTGAGACAAGGGTAAATTGAGCATTGAATTACATATCTTGCTTTTGTGTGCTAAGAAAAAAGAGCTGCGTATCTCTGATATTAGCCACAGTGACAAATGTGGTATGCCCCGAGATGTCTGCAGCACTGTGCTGACAGGCGGGCTGTGTGTGGTTATAGGGTGTTGGATGGAGACGGCTGGCAGACAGCATTCACTCTCACTTCCTTAGAAACATTCGGCTCCCATCTACAGAATTTTAATTAGAGTCAATAACAATTCTGGAATTAAAATGGACAGCAGACAGCAACTGCGATTCCTTATTCTAATCTAGTAATCTGGGTTCCTCAAGTTGCATGCCTTTCTTCTACCTTGTTACAATGAAAATAAATAGAAATAAAAATAAAACTGTCCAGCAGCCTTAGTTCTGTAGTTCTGTTGAGATGATCATGTCTTATCATTGCATTAAAGTAAATATGACTACTCAGGTTTGCCATGTCTTGAGCAAGCATAAACCAATAGTCAATATAGTTGGACTGCGTAGTATCATAGAAACTGATTTTTTTTCTAACAGTTGTTGCACACAGTAAATAACAAAATCTGAAGTGAAAATTTTTCCTGCTTGTGTTATTTGTAAGCTTAAGTGGAAATGCTACTAGGTTCTCAAGTACTTTATATTTTGTTCATTATAAAGGTTTTAAGAATATGATGTAGTAATTTCTTTAAAATTCTGTTTAAGTATAGAGGATTCTGAAAATACAATTCTATAACCCACATCAAAATAATGTCAGAGGAGCAAGACCATGTGTACATCTCTTCTACAAGCAGAGCCGTGCAACGTTTTGCTGCGTGAATAAGCATTAGAATGCAGAATAATTACAATCCCAAGTACATTTGTTATTTCTAGTAAATGGAAGGACTAGGGGGAAATCATTTATTGTGTGGTGTAAAAAGGGTAAATAATTCACTTTAGAAGCAATGAGTAAATCACAGGTCGGGGTTGGTTCTACCACCACCTACCCACATGATCTTGACTGAGTTGCTGATTTGCTTTCGTTTTTCATCTTGCAGTGAGAATGGTCATGTTATCCCAGCAGCTGTGATGGGCAGAGTGTGAAGCAGTTAGCCCAAGTGCCTTAAATCTGACCTGTTGCTGCTCCCCGTACCAGCATAGCACCATATGGCATTTAAAAGAAAACTCTATCTCCATCATGTTGCCATTCAAAAGGCATCACAAATAAACAAAGCAAAAGTTTCATGCGTTAAACTACAGCAAATTTTCTTTGAACCTAGATTCTACCACTTAAGATAGATCATGCTAGGGGAAATGGCAAACCCCCTATATCTCAGAGTACTGGATCCTGGCAGCTGTGACAATTTAGTAGCTTCCCCATTCACCACAGTGCCCTGGACAGATAAAGCCATGGCGGCCTTTATCCCTTCTTTGAGATGTGCACAGGGATGCCTTCCAATGGTCCTTGTCTCTGCTCATTCTCAGAGTCTTTTCTGCCACACCTCAGCAGGAGTGAACCAAAGCCAGTCACAGAGTCAAAACAAGCTGGCAGCTTTCCTGTCCTTAGTACTATGACTAAATGGTGCTCAGCATGCTTCTATAGGAGCCTGCATTTAATAAGTATTTGTCATGATCTAATAACCTTGCAATAAGCAGGAGTATCACTAGGATTTTCATGTTACCCTTTTCTGCTGAAATGTCGCAATGTCCAGGTGTTCTTGCCTGTTTCCCCTATCTCACATAGTTCCCTAGCTTCTTTCTGACCTCTCTCTCTCTCTCTCTCTCTCTCTCTCTCTCTCTCTCTCTCTTTCTCCTTTATGAGGTACCCACCTTATTTGTTTATGATTTGTCTCCCTACTATAAGCTCTCAGAGCAATGACTCATGTGGTCACTGTGCTCCAGTACCTGAAAGGCAGAAGAAAGTGGGGGGGGGGGGATATTTCACTCCTCCTAAGACATGTAGCCCATTATTACATTATTATCCCCCTACCAGAAAGGAGAACTCACACCTGCACAGCTTGCACCATTTGCCCAAGGCTACGACAGCTTGTAAGTAACACAGAAAGTTTGACCCAGGCAGTCTAAACCCACAGGTCCTAAAACTATCGCTTAGGAGGCTGGAGGGATGGCTCCGTTGTTAAAAGCACTGGCTAGTCTTCCAGATGACCTAGCTTCAATTTCCAGCATTCACATAGAGGGATCATCTGTAACTCCATTTCCAGAGATCCAGTGCCCTCTTCTGGCCTCCTTGAGCAAAAGCCATACATGCAGGCAAACACTAAAGTAAAATAAACACTAAAACATTGAATTTTTTAAAGTCACTTGCACATTTTAATTTTAATGTTTTAATGCCCTTTGATTTTTAGCTATTCAACAAAAAATATATTAATTGCTCACTAAACAATACAGTACCCTAGCTAAGCTCTTAAGGTAACACAGAGAGATATGTCATCTCTTAACTGAGGAGACAGCTGCCACTCACACAGAGGTCATGATCACTGTGAGGCAGCATATGCTAAGAGCCAGGTGAATTATGGAAGAGGTCTCCCTTCACACCAGTGGCAAGTGACAGCATCATTAAAACATATGTATAGGTGTGGCCATAAATGACAGGGAAAATTCAGAAACATGAAAACTTTCTAAGTAAGATATTCAGTGAAGATTTCGTTTTTATGAATCACAATGGCCCAATTTGCTTGTACTTTTTATGTTTAACTGAAGTTCTTTGATAGTCTGGTCACACCAAAATGATTTGTCTCATTTAACATGGTGAGCTTTTGCTGGACTCCAACCAATCACGTCTTGTGAAAACCACTTGAAGAGCCTCTGCTTCCCTTGGGGCAGGGTTCACAACACCAGCTTCTGGAAGCTTCTAGGCAAGGACTTTCTACCTACGGAGTCTTCTTTTCAAGCTTTTTGTGGATATAATTTTGTGGAGATTTGTTTTCAAGAATGTGTTTTATGAACAGCTTATAAATGTTAAGATTGGATGGGTTTCTAATGTGTTCTTTTTTTTAAAGAAATATTAAAGAGATATTGTTTTATGTAATGTATACATGTATAAAATTTATCCAGTGGTAAAACTATGAAATCTGGTGTGACGCTTACCATCTTCCATCCTAAGTGGCTACTGTAACTGCATAGAATCTCATTGCATTATCTAGCCTCTGGTTCTGGTTTATAGTCTGTCTCTTCTTAATTTTGCTGCATGATTTCTTTTTTGTGACTTTTTATGATAAAGTTTATATAAAGAAAAAAAAGATAAATTGTTTTTAAAAACAAAACAATAACTGTAAATTTTATGTTTATAAGAAATTATCTTAATAATTTAAATTTTCTAATTTTATTTATCTACAAGTTCTATTGAAAAACAACTTTCCTATTCAAGTATGTTGTCTTGTTCTCCATCCTTGGGAAGCACTGGGAAACGCTTTGCAGGGTGGATACTGATTGTCTTATTTAAAACGGGATGCTCATGGTTGTTTTGTATTCTTGGCTAATATCCGAGTCAATTTAATCTGGAAATTGGGTAATACTTTGTATTATTAATGGATTTGTAGCAGTAGTGTTAGTGTATAAATATATTTTCCTGGAACAATATCATAAATAACTCAGTAACCTAGACCAACTGACCCAAATTTTTTGTTAACATAAAACGCATTTTAACTTTAGATAAGTTCATAAAATATTAATAACTGGAAAGAACCAGTTGACAATGAGCTCTTTGCATGTGTTAAAGATCTCTTTGAAGCACCAGTTGTCCTCATCCCAATATGACATCTTGGGCAATAGTGCCATCTGCTGTTGCCATCCTGTTACTGCTGGCACAGTAGACATTAATGTTTGTAATCAAAAACTGGTGGTGGGGACATCCTCATGGAGACAGGGGAGCGGGGAAGAGGTATGAGATGTGGAACAGTTTGAGGGTGGACTGTGGGAGGGAATAACATCTGGAGTGTAAATAAATAATAAATAAATAAAGTATTTTTAAAAGGAAAAGAAAACTAAAATTCTCTATTTTCAAATGAAGTTTAAAAATTGCATTGGACTTCATTTTATCTATTTCACAGTGTAAATCTGTGTATCATCATTGATGCACAAATTGGTGATATTTTAAAAGAAAACTTTGTAAATGCTGTTAGAAATTGAAATTGTTAAGAACTTCAAATAGGAGAGCTTATAGATAGATAGATAGATAGATAGATAGATATAATCAAGTGTAATAACATTTCTTTTTCACAAAAGAAATCGAAATTACCTTCTACAAAATTAATTAATACTGATATTTTTGTCTCAAAATGAGTTTTTGGATCCTTTTTAGGAGTGTGTGTATATGTGTGTGTGCTGTATTTACCAATAAAACACTTGTAGAAATCACTGAGTGCTAATGAATGTGTTTCCTCCCTGTTCCCCATGCTAAGGCTTTTAAACATTCTTTAATGTTATTCTTCTAGTAACTTTTGTCTTTCACGCTGACCATCAAATTCAGGAAACACCTACTTCTCTGCCCCTAAGCCATTTGAACTCACTCTCTCACTCTTTGGCTTTGAGTCAGGGGTTCACTATATCACTCAAGCTAGCCTTGCACTCATGCCACCGCCCAGTCAAGCCTTGTACTCACAATTCTCCTGCCTCATCTCTCCAAGTAGCTAGGATTACAAGCCTGTACCATGAAGCCAGGCTTCTAATGACTTTTCCTTTCCTTTCTTCTTTTGTGGCTAATAAGATGATTCTGGACATTCATGTAAGCATGCAAAAACGTAACTGAGTTAGCACAATTAGTCTTAAATGGATACAAAGTTTCTTTAGGTGGCATGTAACAAAGAACCTGAACTCAGAATGGCATGGTATGTGTCCTTGGTACATTACAGCCCTTCCTAAACTGCAGGTGGGTGAGGCTCAAGATTTGGATTTGTGGATGTCGATATTAGGATTCTGAATATGGAGCAATCTAAAATATTTTATGGTTATTGTTTTCAGATACTATAGAGCAGAGCTATTATTATAAAGCAGAAATTTTGCATCTCCCATGCATCTCCCTGTTTTTAATTTAAGTGTCATTGCTGCTGAGTTTGGGTTGAGCATTATAAGATGAAAGCTGTGTGGCTTGTTTCCACAGTGTAAATCAGGCAAGCTGGCTTCTCCTCCGTGCCCTGTCACCTTGTTAGTCCTGAGGTGATTTTTCTTAAAGGACAAAGATAATGTTCTGCTTTCTCTAATCTTTCTTCTCTCCTTTATAATTTCTACATTGCTATTTTAATAAGCACACTGGCCCTTTGGCCAGGCCTGTGATACCATGCTTATTTATATTAGGCACTGGTTATATTTCCAAATTTAAAGCTACAAACACTACAAGCTTTAGAGATCAGTACTGTTTCTCAGTTCACCTCTGACATTTAATACTAATGATGTGCTTTGCAAATCCAAATGAGAGAATATGTTAGACAGTTAGAGGAAGGAAATCCAAGAGAGCTAGTAGCTGATACGGAGGAGGCAGCATCCTGAAGTCAGAAATAAGGCTTCTTGTTGAGAATTCATGACAGTAAATAATCCTGGTAAAACTAACTGGGATTTTAAAAAATACTGTTTTCAAGGCAACATTAAAGTTGGTACCTATTTTTTTTGTTATTTTCCTCTGCTGTAGCATTCTTCCTATGCATAGAACCTTAAAAATTACATGTTAGTAAGAGATCCATTAATATTAATACATTAGCCAGACAAAGAATTTCTCATTTTATATGCTCAGTACATCACATAATTAAAATCCAGAGACCCTTTTATACTAAAGCAAAGGGAGCTATTTGCTGCTTTGCAGCACTTTGGCAGTGCATGAATTTATACAGGAAAAAGTGTTCTTCAAAAAATGGGGACATAGGCTGCAGCTGCTCTTGTCCAAGCCTTCCACACAGCTTCTCAGTGAGCCAAGACTGGGCTCCAATGGGAGAGCTAATCTTCCCTTGAGAAAACAGATGCTTGCATGGGACTAGACCAATCATTTAAGATTGGCCAAAAGTTGAGGCAAGGTATTTAAGGAAATATCAATTTTTATTACCCTTTGCTTTTGTGTTCTTTATGTCTGTCTCGGTGGCAGTCCCTGCGCATTCAGGCCAGGGCTGCTGGAGTGCAAGATCCGCTCTCTGCAGATCCTTTGCCTAAGGCCAGCCGTCAAACTAGGTATCACAGCTACACAAACTAGCCCCAGCCGTTATCCATGAACTCCAAATCCAAAGAATCAAGCTGCCTTAGCTGAGTATACATTGGCTCCTGATTGGTATTGGTATGGATTGGTATCAGTGTGGGCGAGAGTTTCAACACACATGTAATTTTTTTTGTCCAGCTAATGTGGAAAAGAAAGCCCCAAAATAAGAATTGACACCTGAGTCCTGCTTATTAAAATGCAATCTATGAAAGAGAACTACTTCAGTAACTCAGTCATCATTTGAGCATTCATAAAAGCATCATCATAAAACTATGAAGTAGATAACTGTATAGCTGTATAATAGTAAAGAACGCTCTAAGGGTAGTGAGTTGTTGTGAAGACATCCGAAGTAAAGAGGAATGTAGTATACTAGTGTCATCCAGGAAGAAGAGATGCGAGCGTTTGCAGTTTTATAAACTATGGAAGCTAAATTCAGTGAGGGGTCTGGGAGGGAAAAACAATGTTTCTGAATGGTTATGTTTTACAGTTTGACCTAGAACTAAATCACAACTTAAAACCATGTTAGTCAGAGAGCAAGATGTAAAAATTCAAAAACAAACTGAAGCAAACGAATAACTCTATAAAATTAGTAGCATAATCAAATGGAGAATTATTTCAAGTAACTTAAAGCATAGTGTTCTGACATCATCAGCAGAATAAACGTTAAGGTCAAAACACATTTAACAGCATGCAGTAATACGCTTTGTGGTTTATAGTAATCATTGCCATTTTATTTTTTAATCTAATGCATACCTAAATGGAAAATGAATCCTTTCAACAATATTGTTAATGCTGAATGTTTTAGCATATGAAAAGATACATAACTATAAAATTACTTAAAATCATAGTTGCTAATTTAATTGATAGTAATCAGCATATATTCATACTAAATTTTCTTTCCTAGAATATCTTTTTTCCCTACGCATCAAAAAGACTGAAAAGCATTGGCAGTTGAGCAATGGTGAATATGCCAAATATTCAGATTATTGATCTGCTGTCTTCCCTTCCGAAAGGAGTGGAAGGAGATCATATCACAAGAGACTTCACTACTAGGGATCACATAGTAGGCCGAGCTACCCAGACGGAAACAATGTGAGCATCATTAAAACTATTTACATATTAGTGTGAGCTCATAATTGGCATCTTTGGTAACTTGTAGACCAAACATACTAAGTAAAGAGAAGAAATTAGGGCTGGTGAGGTGACTCAGTGGATAAAAGTGCTTACCACACAAGCCTGGTGACCCAACTTCAGTCTCTGAATCGCACAGTGGAAGGAGAGGAGTAATTTCCAGGAGTTGTCCTCTGGACTCCACACACATGCCATGGACACATGTGTTTTCCTGAACTCACACTCAGAATTTTAGAGAAGAAATATTTTTGTAACCCCATAATACAGGCTGCATTTCAGTCACTGACAGCTAATGCAAGAATGTTCCCCGTGTAAAAAAAAATCAGAAGTAATAAACACAACAAGAAAAGTTATATTTTATAGCTTCTAATTAAAAAGTTGAGTTAAGATTAAAAGCTGGGCGTGGTGGTACACACCTTTAATCCCAGCACTTGGGAGGCAGAGGCAGGCGGATTTCTGAGTTCGAGGCCAGCCTGGTCTACAAAATGAGTTCCAGGACAGCCAGGGCTATACAGAGAAACCGTGTCTCAACACCCCCCCCCCCAAAAAAGCAAACATTAATGTTACTAAAGCCAGTAATTGAAAGATTCATGAAGAAGAACTTTATAATGGGAAAGGTCAAATTGACATCATGACCTTGGACCCATTGATCAATCTGAACATCAAGACAGGTGGTCAGCGTGCTTCCTGATTTAATATAAGAAAATCACACAACAGTACCAATTATAAGTTTGGAAGATTTATTTATTTTTATTTTATGCGTATATGTGAGTGCCTCCATGTATGTATGTATACCACATGCATGCAGAAGGCAGAACGTCCCTCAGGATCCCTGGAACTGATGTTATAGGTAGCTGTGAGTGGCCCAGTGGGTATTGGCCACTGAACGCAGGGCCTTTGCAAGAACAGTGATGGCTCTTAACCACTGAGCCATCTCTCTAAACGTCAAATGATCTATTTTTGATCAAAAATAAATTGAGCTCGAGTGGAGCCAGGTCTCCGTGCTGATCTGTACAGTGGATGACAGCGGGACGTGGTGGATGACATCATGCACTTAAGGTCAGCCAGATCCAGAAAGGCAGGAAACTATGAAATAAGTAGTTCACTTGCTCAGTAAACAAGTGACAGTGAATGGGTGGGAAGCTCTGCATGGCAGAGAGACCGAGAAATCCTGTCGACATGCAAGTGACATGTGGGTACTCATTGTGTCTTGTTCAAACAAACTACTGTAGACAGACATCTTTTGATACCAGTGAAAAGTTAAACATGGAGTATGCAGATCATATTTAATTACTGGTAATCTGAGGCCTGAGCAACAGTTACTGTTGGTGTTACATCTCAGTCTCTTAGAGCTGACAAACAGGGCATGGTCTGGAGTCTGGAGTTTGTTTGTGTACAGTAGGTCCTCCTCTTGGATCTGCTTCTACATACTCCAGGTTTCCACCCCAGAAGACATGGGAATGTACAGCAATGATGACTATGAAAGTTGGGCGATGGTTATGGATGGGTTTGTTGTCCTTTAATTCCTACTGTGTGTTTTTCTAATAAAACGTTAAAAGTAGAGGGGACGGGGCTTACATTAGCCAAAAATCACATTAGCAGTGCCTCCTCAGTAAGCTTTAGATTTTAGGTGAGAGTCTTCGTTTCTAGGCATATTTTGTTTTTGAAATTCATGTGGGACAGTACCTATTACAGCTTAACTGTGCATGGGCGTAGTGTTGGTAACAAGCTTGTACTAAAGTACATTAACATTTCTCTTTTACAGACCAAGCCACCCTGGTAGAACAGGTAAAAAGAGTAAAGGAAATTGAAGCAATTGAAAGTGATTCTTTTGTTCAGCAGACATTCAGATCAAGTAAAGACGTCAAAAAGGTAAGTGTCCACAGGGACGCTATGAATAAGCCTTTGGGTGCCAACTGAAGGGGGTGCTTAACTCATGGATCTTACTTAGATCTGACTGCTTCCTCCCATATGTAGATGAAGGAGGAAGAGAATGTCAGTCGTGTTGGTGACAGAACGAATCAACAAAAATGTACTGTAAACATGGTTCTCATACCGTTTTTATTTTAAAGTTTATCAAAACAACTAAGATATCACCACATATGACTCTGTAATGTCCCTTCCATGAATATAAGCAACTTTTTTTTACGCATGTGTGTGTATACTTTCAGAATTGTTATTCCTCGATAGATTGTATTAAAGGACTTTAGTAGAAGAGTGGCTCTCTGGTCTTTGCCCAGATGTGTGTCACTTGGTTGGCTGCAGTAAAGAGGAGCTTTGATGGCATTTCATTTCTGTTGAATTTTTCGCTTATTCTTCTACTCATCAAGAAGACTGCTTTTAAGAATTTGCATTCCTTAGAAGGAAAAGATGTTCTAGGAAATGCATGTACCCTTTAGTAGCATTGATATAGTAAAGTAATAGCTATAGCTTACATTTATTTTGAAGTCTAATACATGGGCAAATGTTGTAAGGCTATATAGCATATTAATGATAGTCACTTATTTTTTTTCTGGTATCAGATTTATAAGTACTTATATTCTGGACATTACATGTTTTTAATAAGATGAAGCTACTTGTTCAAGTTTGCATTATTTAATGTTTCAAAAGTTACCCTCCAAAAATATTGTAACAATTTAAATTCTCACTAAAAGTACAAGGAGCTTTCTGTCTTTTAAACAAAAGCTTTTTCATGTTTACTAACCTGATATGTCAAAACTATCAAGTACTAACTATAAACTTCTGGTGTTAATAGAGATTTGGAATTTAAAATCCTAATACATTAAAGATAGACTGTTCCAAAGAATGAGATTAGTGTGTGATGTTTGTCAGGTACGGACAGGCCTTGGATGATCCACAGCCCCAGTGTTGCCTCAGTGTTTATAGCATTTGCACTTGTATGTCATCACACCTCCTGAAAGCCACAGCTATGGAATGGAGATAGGTCCATTTTTCTTAGTATCTTATTCTTGCTTACTATAAATTCATTTACCTAAAAAAAATGTGATTTTTTTAAGAGTTTGGTCTCAACTGTATTTATTTTCTGAACTTCATTCTGAATTGTCTGTTCTTTTGGATGTTCTTATAATCAATGAGCCATGTCTTTCTGTGGAAATACTCTACAGTCTGGACTTTGTTCCAATACTTTCCTATCTGGTTCTAAGTTTGTTTCTCTTTACATTTATTTTTAACTCACGTTTTCCTTCATGAAAGTGTACCTGGTGAGGACTAGTTGTTCTTAACAGGAGAACATGCCAGAGCCTCGGGAGATGGCATTCACCTCTGAACACACAGTGAAGCCTTAGCCGTCCGGCACGTGACTGCTGTTGCTAACTGTGCTTCAGAAGGATCAGAAGAGCAGAGGAGGACTAACAAGAATACATTTAGCCTCCACTGAAGTATAAAACGGGGACAATGTATTAGCTTAGAAAGTGGCATAGCTGTCTAGTCTGCAATGTCTGTGTCTGCAATGTAAGGCAAGGACTCGGGATGCCTAAGAAGATGAATTATTTATGAGGAGATTACTTAGCAAAGAGAAGTAAATTATCCTGAGTACTATTTCATCCAGGTCCTGGGAAGACATGATGGGCTATCCTCGCTGCATAGCAACGATTAGCTCTGCTGAGGACTAAATCACCAGGGCCCAGCTCCCAGATCTTCGTCCTCTGGATAGTGGTGTGCACTTGGTGTAAAGCTACTTCTTTAAGAATCTTGTCTATGCTTAGCTGCCTTTTCAATTGCCACTTTCCATGGACTAAGGAGAACTGTCACCAGGAAGAGAATGCCTCTTAGCAATGGCACGCTACATACTCTGGGAATCCTACAATACATGCTGATTTAACTAGTGTAACTCTGAACCCTTACCCAAGGAGTTAGAGTTTAAAGATAATGATGCATCAAGCATCTATCAAGCTTTCTAAGATATAGCTTGTTTTAAGATGTCGTCCCACATCAACTTGGCACCAACTGTTTAGCCCTAAGACTGTTGTGTCTAGCAGATAATCCCCCCACTGTTTAAAAGCAGAGTAAATAACCCTGTGCAACATATGTAGCAGATGTATAGCTGTGTCTTCACCCAGGTCCCCACAACTGGAGCCAGGGCTACCCCTGACTCTGTTGCCTGCTGTGGATTCCGTTCCCCTAACTGGGCTACCTTGTCTATCCTCAGTGGGAGAGGATGTGTTTAGTCCTGCAGTGACTTGATGTGCCAGCGTGAGTTGGTACGGGGGTGGGGGGTGATAAAGGGATGGCTTATGAGGGGAGACTTGGAGGAGAGGTAGGGCTGCACTCAGGATATAAAGTGAATAAATCAATTAATGAAGAAAAAAAAACGTGTACAGCATGGGCATTTCTGTTAATTGGAGGATTAGGAAAGTCGTTTTCCAGTTTGACCACCAGGTGGCAGTATTGCACAAAGACAGAAATTCATGGTCCTGTGCTGAGATCTGTTTCTATGGTTGAGCCAAATTTTTCTCTTACTTTTTCCATTACTTAACTGAGAAGCATCTATTGATTCTACAGCCACAAAATTTTAAACTTCCATGCTCCAATCCTAACTTTTGATAGTTTTAATTTGCATATTTGTTTACACTTTTTTTTTTTTTTTTAATGTTGGGCTGAAGAAATGGCTTAGTAGGCAAGAGCTCTTTCTTGCAAGGGTAAAGATGTGTTTGTATACCAGCTCAGGGGGTGAGGGACATGACAGAAAGAAGCCAGGTGTGATCACATATGCGCTGGGGATCTCACGCGCGTCACTGGGTCCTCCTGGACCAGCTCCAGGTTCAGTGAGAGACCTTGTCAAAAAGGCAAGCATACTAGAGCAGGACAGATGTCCCCCAGCCTCCACACTTGTACACCGCACACACTTTGGAAGCACACAGGAAACACACGGTGAGAGTAACTGAAGAGGGAGAAGCTACAGCTCCTCCACATCTTTTTAAGGCAGTTGAGCTTGTGATCAGTGTCCCCTACCTAAGCTCTATGGCAGCAAGTAGACTTTATGAGGCAGTGTGGACTATGGAGTGTTGACTTCTTGAGCCTTGTTGGACTGTGTGTCCCACTTTCCCTCACACAGAACATTGGGTTTGCCTCTAACTCAGATTCATAAATGTGCATTATAACTTTATCACTAGGGCCATATACCTTCTAGGCTCAGTAGATCAGAAATATACAAATGTTTGAAACCTGGATGGCATGGGAGGGGTGATGTTGCCTCCAAAATATAAGAAAAATGCCAAATAAAATAGAATGACTTGGGCTGGTGAGATGGCTCAGTGGGTAAGAGCACCCAACTGCTCTTCCGAAGATAATAAGTTCAAATCCCAGCATCCACATTGTGGCTCACAACCATCCGTAACAAGATCTGGTGCCCTCTTCTGGAGTGTCTGAAGACAGCTACAGTGTACTTACATATAATAAATAAAATAAATCTTTAAAAAAATGTAATGACTTTTTAAAGTATGTATAAACATTAACATTGAGATTTACATGAATATAATTGGTTATGAGGTTTAGTATTGATAAGCATGCCTTCATTTGGAAGCAGTTTGTGGCACAGATTTTTTTCACTTTGTAAGAATGTCTACTCTGCTTTTCCTTGATGATCTCCCAGAAATATAGCCTTCAGGGTCATTTTGTCTGTAAGAGTAGAAGTCTCTCTTATGTATGCAGACCAGCTTCCTTTAGTGTAAAATGAATTCTCTTTAAATCAAATAAAATCCTAAAACAGTGAATGAATCATACCATTACGCATTAGTTTATCTGGATTGGTTGCGTCTATCAAACACTTGTCATGTAAGCACAAGGCCTGAGATTATTTATTTCTTGTGAGTATATACTGTGGTTAACAATTATGTGCTTATTGTTGTATATTTGTTTATAATCTATTAATTCAGTCAACAATAAAACTCTCCAGCAAACACGGGGCCTTTTCTAGTTTATTCTCTCTTTGTCTCTAGGGCTTACCAAGCAATGTTTAATGAGACAGTTAAATTGATAGGTCTCCAAATTGAAAATAAAATAATCTAAGAAAAATTTATGTATAACTCATCCTCTAGACATTTTCCATAGTAATATTTATTTTGAGCTCCATTCAGAAAATGGGTGTTAAGTAGTAGATATAAGTCAAAAGAAAATAGAAATTAAATAAAATAGAGCCCATAGATGTTGAAAAAAGATGACTAGGGAGAATCGATCTCCTATTCATTTGTTCTGTATTATATTTTAATTTTAACTTCAGATTCTTATCTAATTCATATCATACACTGCCTGCAGTCTTGCTGCTAATCAGTCACTCCTCGGGCCACCGTCTCTGTCAGGGAAGATTGAAGTTGACCTGAGTCAGCACATGCCACTGGTCCCTTCCTGGCAGGAGCAGTGATTTACCCATCTTTGTGTTCCAGTACTTAGTGCAGTGTGTGGGCCATGGCAAACACTGCATGCAGTTGGGGTGGGGGGCAGTAAGAATTTTAGCTTTATTCTTACAGAATATGATGTACCTTTTTTTAAAGCTTTTATTTCAAAGTACTTTTAAGTAATCTTAAAAGAGTCTACCAGTGGGTGGTGTGCAGATCAGTGTGCAGATACAGACAGTGGAGTGTTCTTCAGCAACTGCACAACGGAGTGCTGATATGCTATAACTCTAATGGTTCTTTAAAACACTAAGCTAAATGAAAACCACTTCCTGCATGGTTCCTTGTACACAAAATATCCAGAGTAGACAGCCATAGAGTAGATCAGCTGACTGCCTTTTCTTCAAGAGGTTGGAAGAAATAAGAAGTGACTGCTAGTAGATATGGAATGTCAGAAGGATTAATAATAAAGATATTCTGAAATAGATCATGATAGTGGTTATATAATTGTGTAGATGAGCTAAAGTCCATAGTATGGTATGTGAATGATAGCTAACAAGAATAGATGTGTATTTTAAAGATAATTTTTGGATTTTTCTTTATACCTGAGGCCAACTTAATCCTAGAAGTATAATGTAACTTTTTGATTGTTATAATTTAGACACCAAATATGTGTATATGTTTATACATGTATATATGCATATGTGTGTATTTTAATAGAAAAGATTAAACACTGATTTCATTTAAAAAAGTATAATGATCACAGGAAAATTTAAAAATGTCCTTCACACTTGTATTTGTTTCTTTGAGTAACATTTTTTCCAATTCAGGAGTGTGGATGTCTGTTATGTCAGAAGAGACCAAGCAGTGCTATTATTGCCCAATATTCTGTGTTATGAAACCTGATCTCTAAATGCAGGAGTGCTCAGATTGCTATGTGTTGCATTTTCAGGCAGTAGAACCAAGTGAAGTGAAGCCTGTGACGGCAGCATCAGGACCAGCGTCAGCAGCTGCTGACCCACCCAGCACTGGGAAGGAAATAGACCCCGACAGCATCCCCACCGCTATCAAGTACCAAGATGACAATTCTCTAGCTCATCCAAATGTGAGACCCTTACACCTAGTGCATCTGCTCACTGACCACCCAAGCAGTGTCCTTTCCTCCTAACACTAGGAAGACCAGTGCAGAAGAGCTCATGGCTTCCCTTGGCTACAGATGAGCAACTGACTTCAAGTCTTACGGTTTTTCCCATATGTTTTAATCTGGTGTTGTGTAAACATGTTTCCTGACTTCCAAAACTGGTCTGTACTTAAGAAAAATGGTCAAAGATGGAAAATGGTTCTCTTTTTTGTAACTGAAATGGAAAAGTTTTATACAGTCAACGTTCTAGTGCTAGCCCGACAGCTGTGACCCTGTCACTAATACAACAGTCTATGTCTTTACGTAATGTCGTGACTGTTTCTCAGAAAGGAACTCGCAGATGGAGGCTGTGAAGTTTCCGGTCAGGTACTTGATGACTCTGAGGCTCTTGCCCTACAGTGGGTGGGAGTTAAGCAGTGAAGGAGGCAGAGAGTTGAGCAGCACACACTGTTGCCCTGGGAGTGTCCTGTCCGAGGGATTCCTGTCCCATCGCATCAGCTCTGAGCTGTGGACGCATACTAACGTCTTCCTTCTCCTTTCTCTTTCTGTAGCTATTTATTGAAAAAGCCGAGGCTGAAGAAAAGTGGTTCAAGAGATTAATCGCTCTCCGACAAGAAAGACTGATGGGCAGTCCCGTGGCCTAAGCACAGACTTACAGTTGGATTGACAGTAACCTTGAAAACTTAGGTCTTAAAAGAACAATATTAACTTTCACTCTTAAAAGTAATTTAGCCAATTACATAAAAAAGAAATCTTGTTTCTTCCTTTATGTTCAACTAAATATGTGGTAATTTGAATCTATTCTTTGTAAACAGTGAATCTGTTATAAAAGCTCTAAGTGCATGAAAACATATTTCACTGTTAATAAAGCAGATAATAAAAAATATTAGTGTTGAAATAAGTGAACACTCAGTAGTGTTTCTCATTACGATTCTTACAAGTCATGGTTTTGACCAACTATTAGATAATTTTATACACGAGGGCTATATTACTTAGTATGAGATTCCATCTCCTGTATTATGAAACCCTTCTTGAATCCCTTAACTCACGTTTCTTAAGGTTTTTAGGTATCATAAAAGGTCCCCTAAGAATTCTAAGCAATGCCCATGTTAGATTTGAGGGCAGCATGTTTTGTGTCAAGTGTGGGCTCAGTCCTCTAACTCTAGTCCTTTGGAGGCTTAGGAGGGAGGGTACTGGGATACCTCAGACTAAATGTTAATTAAATAAAGGAATAGTTTTTGCTTAGAGATCAATTTGTATTCAGTGTTCTTTTGAAACCTGTAACTAGACTTCAGTCTTTACCTGTGGAAGTCACATGCCCAATATTTTAGTCATCATTGTGCATCACTGTGACAGAACACCTGGCCTAACTTCAGGGGAAAGGCGTATTTTATTTCGTCTTATGCTATGAGCCATGTCAGGCCATGGTCACTGGCTCCACTGCATGTAGGCCTGTAGCAGGCAGAAACACTGCAAGAGGCTACATCCCAGGAAAGCCACTCACTAATGCCTGCCGGGAAGCAAAAAGACAGGCAGGGGCTGAGGCCATGGTGTACCCTTCAGGGATGTACTCCAGCCACCTGCTTCTAGTCTGTCCCCTACCTCCTGGTAGCTCACTCAGCTCTAAGGCACAGTTTAGTCCATTGATGAAGTAGCAGTCCTCGTGCTCCAGTAACCCTCTTGGTAACACCAGCACACGGCCAGGCTTTAAACATTTGAGCCTTTGGGGAGACACTTCATATCCAAACCTTAATGACCATGCTAGACTGTGTAACTGACCCAATGCTCATGATGGAAAAAGCATTTCTGAGAAATAAGAGCTCTTGCAGCACTCCTGCTAGGCAGTGTCTGCCCCTCCTGAGGAAGCCGCCATGCCGTGTGTAGAATGCCATGTGTAGAATGTCCTGTGTAGAATGACATTCTCTAGTAGACAAACATGGACATCTCCTCACATGATACTGTGATCCATACCAAACATGCCAGAGAGAAGAGCTATGGGCCTTGCTGTACAAAAGGGATTTCCACCTCTGGAACAAACACTTTTTTCCGATTTTTCTCTGCTTGCTTTTACACTGACTCTCTGAAGACTAGAGCTGAGGGCACAGCCATGGAAGGCCCAGGGACGTGATACATAGGTAATTTTGATTCCATCTTTTTTACACTTTAGAGCTACTGAAGTTCTCTTCTCTGTTAAGGATGAAAAGCAGGCAGGACCTTTCACTCAGTTGCAAGTGCTATAAGAACGTTTATGTTTAAATGTTTTTTTTTCATGTAGATGTTTTCTTAATCTTAGCAAAGGCTATTTTCCTTGGCTCTACAAATAAACATGCTGAGGGTGAAGGCAGGCCCATGTGGTTGTTAATGTAAACACAGCTACACAGTAGTGATCCCAGGAGGAATTAATCTCAAATATTTTGCTTTTTAATTCTTTATATAATTTGTAAACTGTGTGTTCTCGTGGTATTAGGAAGTGTATAGCTAGGAATGGATATGCTATCAATGGGCCATGGGGAGTCTTCCACACTTCTTCCATCTATACTACAATGAAAATTCTGTGATCTACTTTCTAGTGTACCTTCCCCCTAGGTTACACTCGAATTGTAACGAATTTTCATCTTAAAGATAAACCTTTTGTGGAAAATTAAAAAAAGGCAAGTTTTGTTTTGTTTCCATTTGTTTTAAGTAAGCAAATAAACGTGGTCCTAAAGAACACAGTGACTGCCTCCTCCCTTCGTTTTGGCATGCCATTAATTTTGTTTCCTTCTGGTTCTTTCTAAAAACCACAATATGCCCACAGAAGCCAAGCACATTTAATGAGGAGACTTCACAGAACATTATCAAACACATTGCCAAGCTCAGGCTTGATGAAGCTCCTTTGCCATCTTTAACATGGCCAGGACAACACAACAGCCCTTTTCAGGCTGCTTGATTAACGATAATAGCTTGGCTTCTTTGTGACCTGGAGTGCTTTGAAACAGATTTGTCACAAATGATAGGTGCTAATGCAAATTAGGCTTTTATTTCTGGCACTAGGTACACTGTCAGAAAGAATAGACCAGGAACACCATTTCTGTCGCTGCCTGGTTAGGAGGAGGCCCAGATGATGAGGGGCAGAGTGCTTTGGGTTGTGTAATTTCCCTCCTTGGTTTGACTATCCTAGCATGTAAAGTAAAGGCATTCATAAATGGATTTCTTACTTTGACTTTCTTTATTTTTTTTCTTCGTAAGAGAAACAGCAATACAAATGCTTACAGAAAAGTATATTACTTAGGCCAAGTGAACATTTTGACATGAGAGTCATTTTTTATTTTATGCATTATTATATTAGTGTTTTGTCTGTGTATGGGACTGTAGTCACAGAGAGCTGTGAGTTGCCATGTGGTTGCTGGGAGTTGAACTCAGATGCTCTGGAAGAGCAGTCAGTGCCCATAACCACTGAGCTATCTCTTGGGCCCAGTGGGGGCATTTTAATCCCATACAGAATAAGCAGTTAGTTGCATGGGTAATGGTTAGAAAAGTTACACTCCTGCTTATGTTCACTTCCTTGTACTTTGAGGTGTTTGTGGCAGTAGTCCACATCTCAGACAGCCTTCTGATCTGCTGCTTCCTTGACAACACCATGAGGACCCTACCTCTGTTGACATTAGTGACCAGCCTGCCATATACTTATTTGAGGAATAGAGCCTCAGGGTCATAAATACCATCTTATTCATGTATGTTACTATGAGTGCTTAGATAATGCCTGGTACATTGTAGGAACTTGTGGCATACACAAGGTGAATCAGCTAGGGTCCCACCCTCAAAAGGCTTAGATACAAATGCCCAGATATATAAATAACATATCTAGCACACACTGGTAGGAGTGAAGACAGGGTTACAAAAAGAAAGAGAGAAATTAATCCTAATCAAAAAAAAAAAAAATCAGGAAGGCTTCATGGAAGAGCTTACAACTGAACTACAATTAGGCAGCTAAGGTGGCTGGGACCTCCTGACCTCGCTGACTCATTCTCCTGATAGCTGCTCTGGGGAACTGGAATCTTCCCCAGTTCTATGGTTGGATCTTTCCCAACATTTTTGGTTTGGACATCACTCAAAAATCTTTTGGTGAAATGACCAGACAACTGTTAAAAAAAAAATCCTAACAAAACTTATTCTTAGAACCACCTTTACAAAAAAATGTGTTGTCTTCATAAGACACAATGAGGCTTTACGAGAGATCTAGAATAAAATAGAGATAAGGGGTTGTGATGAGGTGGTGCAGCCTTCATCCCAGAGCTCTGGAGGCAGAGGCAGCAGATCTGAGTTGGAGGCCAGCCTGGCCTACAGAGTTCCAGGACAACCAAGGCCATACCAAGAAACCCTGCATTGAACACCCCCCCCCAAAAAAAGAGGGGGAAATACAGATACCAAACACTAAAGTTTGATATCTTAACCCTTTGCCATGAAGATGGACTTTTAAAGGAGCTCTGACTAGTAGTGTTTTGTTTGTTTGTTTGGTTGGTTGGTTGGTTTGTTTGTTTGTTTGTTTGTTTGTTTTAAACCAAATCAAATGTCCAGACATGTTTCAAAACTATTTTTACTATCATTTTACCCCAGAATTTGGCCCAATGTTGGACATGGAGATCACAATATTGTTTTTATTATGACTTTTCCCATTTCAGACCAATCTTTCAGCTGTCTGATTATTTAAATCGCTCAGTTGGGAATAGGGTATTTATATTAGTTAGATATTGCTGGGATAAAATCCCCGAGTAAAACAGTTTACAGAATGAAGGATTTATTTTGACTCACGGTTTTGAAGGTCTCAGTCCATCCTGACAGGAAGGCATGGCAGAGCAGCTTAGACCACACTTAGCAGGAAGCAGAGTGCACGTCTGTGCTGGCAAGGCATTGTCCTCACTCGCCTCTTAGACCAGTGCTTCTCAGCCTTCCCGAGGCTACCACCCTTTAATACAGCTCCTCAGGTCGTGGTGACCCCCTAACCGTACAATTATTTTGTTGCTACTTCATAACATCATAACTGTAATTTTGGTGCTGTTATGAATCACAATGTAAATATTTTTGGAGACAGAGGTTTGCCAAAGGGGCCATACCCACAGGTAGAGAACCTCTGTTTTAGACCATTTTGTTTTAGACTTTACCTGTGGGATGGTGGCAGTCATGTTCGGAGAAGTCTTCCCACAGTCAATCCTTCTGGATATATGCCCAGACACAGTCAGAGTTGTAATTCAGTAATTTTCTTGGCATGTCTCCATCCAGTTAATCTGACAATTAGATTAAGCAGCTGCATATTGGTGTAGAGTGAAAACTGTGCATTTAAGCCTTGGTCCCAAAATAGACAGTAAGCTCAATAAAATAAATGTTTAAGCTCTTTGGAACAAGTATAAAAAAATAAGTGAATTTTAAAACCAATTTAGTCTGTTTTCTCTGATTTGTATCTCCAAGGAAACAAGGTATCTTCTCTTCTGGAATAGCTTCTATTGGCAGTAGCAAGGATCTCATTAAAGTCTACTTTGCATTGTATATTTTGCATTGTATATTTTGCATTGAACTTTTTTAAAGCACAAATGTTTTCCAAATACCGGCACAATGAACTGAGTGATTACAGTAAAGAAGGGTATGTGGTTTTGTTTGTTTGTTACTTTGGTTTTGCTTTGTTTTGGTTTTTAACAAATTCTACGGATGGATCAAATGTGGATATGAACAATCCGGGTGTGCCTCTTACCTCCTGTGTGTGCCTCTCCTTCCAAAGACATAGATCAATTTTCAAAAGAGAAAAGCTCGCCAATGTAGTAAGACAACACTTTAAACTCAACAAATGTACCACTTTATTTTTAGGTCTTTGAGAGGAGTTGCAAAATGACACCACTACAGCTCTCAGAGGTGAACTGAGCTGACCCTCCTCTTAGCACCCTGGGCATAGTACTCAGACAAACCTCACAGAATGAAAACCCGGCATTCAGAAGCCCTTCAGTAATGAGCTGCCAAGTCCTCGTGCCTTGAGAAAAATCCACAACTGTGTCTATCTCCATGTTAAAAAAAAAAAAAAACGGATTTTTTAATGGAAAATTTTAAAAATCATAAATGTTTTTCAAAAACCAGGGCAGTGACCTGAGTACTTACATTAAAGACAAGTGGAGTGGTGGGTGGGGGTTGTTTGTTTGTTCAGATATGATTGGTTTTATGTTTTCTTAATAAATCCTATCACTTATACTTTTTGTAGCTAAAGTAATTCTCCTTGACCTGAAGAAGATAAGTCTTAGAATTGTTAACTTTGGAACAGTTGGGAATAATGGTTTTCACCCAGTCCCCCTCCAGCAGAGTGGCTCTACTGTGCTGCCCAGGTGAGGTGCTGCACATAAGGGAGAGTTGGTGGGCTGACCAGCCCAACTACCACCCAGACCCAGATCCCAGAGGGTTGAGTTGGCCCACCCCCAAATCTACATCATCTGTGAACTGTTGGAACACATGAAAAGGCCAGTCCTGCTAGTCCAAAGCTGTAGAATCTCCATGACACAGGGCAACAGGATAACTGGAAGAGTCCCTGTGAGAACCTAGAATTGATGATGTCACAGAAGCCTCAGGCTTAGAACCAGACCAGTGACTCACTGCAGTGAAGGTGTACACGTGAAGATGTGTGGACAGAGGGACCAGTGACTCACTGCAGTAAACATGTACAAGTGGAGATGTGTGGACAGAGGGACCAGTAGTGACTCACTGCAATTAACATGCACAAGTGGAGATGCATAGACAGAGGGTATACTGTGGGATATACTGACAACTTCCATGATGTTTTCTATGCTTTGTTTTATTTTTTTTATTATTATTTTATTTGGGCCGGGGAAGGTTGCAAGGACAGAGGATGGATATAAGGGGACGGAGAGTATGATATGAAACTCACTAAGAATTAATAAAAGTTGGAAAAAATAATGGTTGTCTTTCAAAATGCTGTATGTTTGAATGACAAGTGTCTGCTCATATGAGGTGAAAAATGGGTCATCTAAATCATGGTCTTTTTAAATAGACTTCGCTGCCTTTCATAAAAACATGGTTTATAGACGCACCTCAGTTCTATGTCACTTAGTAACTCGCTAGCAAGAGCACTTGACCCTTTCCAGGAGAAACCTGTGCTCACTTTAGCACTCATTCTCCATGCCGTATCTCTATTTCTGCAAAAAGGCCATCTGATTATGAAGCCGTTTGTCAATTAAACCAATGGACTTAGGTTAGGGTCTTCACAAGCCAATCACTTCCTAAAAGTCTTGCCTTTGCAATTAGACTGGGGAACACACCTTCAACAATTGAGGTTGGGGAATGTTTAATATCCAAGCCACAGTGGAAGTACAGCATCCCAGTTTGTTCATAGCAGAAATTTCCCTGATAATTATGAAATGAAGCCTCAAAAAGCCAAGATCTTTTAAGAAGCTATATTTATATTGACAAGCATACAAAAAATTAAAGCTCTGTGATTATAGTGATTATAGGGAGATGGAATATTGCAGTTCACGAGCCAAATTTACCTTGGGCTAGCATCAGTGCCTTTTAATAACCTTTTACCATCAACCTCTGTGTCTAACCTAACAACCTCATAACCACAAGGTTAAACTTAGAATGTATCGTTAAGCTTATCAAAAAGCTAGCTTCCACTGATTAATCTAAGAACACTATATGGTAACATCTGGAATCCATCAGGACGTTCCCACTTGGCTTTCCCTTGCCTTCCTGATGTCCCCACAAAGGCATTTTGTAAAGACAATGTGTTTTGAATGAGAATGGCCTGGAAGGTTCATATGATTGAATGCATGGTCCCCAGATGTGGGACTGTTTTGAAAGATTAGAAGGTGTGGCCTTGTTGCCTTTTGGAGGAAGGCAAATCTTTAAGGAGGTAGGCTTTAAGGTTTCAAAAGCCCACAGGAGACCCAGTGTCAGTCTTTCTCTGCCTACTGCCAGCAGATCAAAAACTACTGCCCCAGCACCATAGCTATCTGCTTCCTGCCTGGATGGTCATGAACTCAACTGCCCTCTGGCACCATGAATCCAAAGTTAAATGTATATTTGGGCATGAAATTTCTTCACAGCAGTAGAACACCAAGGCACACCGATTTCATTCTTTGGTTCTAGGACTGTAAAAGTTCATGTTACCTCTTCTATGATAAAGAGCATTATTCACAGTGACTTGAATGCCATTGGCTCGTTATAATATATTTTCTTTCAAGCAAAAGCTGTGTTTTATGTCAACAAATCATAAGCAAAGTTTTATCAAAAGAAGCCTTAGCTATACAATATATCTATTTATATTTCTGTTCATGTGAGAAAAAAAAAAAAGCTTCATGGAAGGGCACTGGATGGCATCCTCTTCCTCCCAGCATTCCAGATGCTGGACGAGTTCCTTCCAGTGAGGTCCCAGGCCTTAGACACAAACGTTTCACATGTAAAGTGAAAAAACCCTGAGAATTGCAAACCATATCCCAGGCTCGTCCGAGCCAGTTAGAGTAGTTCTTTGAAGTCGAAGCTATCTCATGGAGAAAGCCGGGTTTGGAGGTTTCAGCTTGACTGTCATGAAGTTCTGTATCAATGGGATGAAGGCTGAGGCAAAAGGAGGCACAACATCAATTTAACTCTGGTTTCTGTCCAGCTTGACAGCTTAAGTAATTTGGTATCTTAATTAACCTTTCTCGCTTTTCAAAGAAAAAGAAAAAGGGACTTCCCATCCATCATATATTCAACAGATAGAGAGTGCTCAATTCAATTCCAATTCTACATTTTCTAAACTTTGCCGCCTGTATTTTTTTTTCTCCCCTAGCTCTCTGTCAACAACCATTTAAAATTACTAACTATTGAATTACCCAGATGTAGGCTTTCATGCAAATGAAAACTCAAATCCAGTGGGGTATCATTGTTGCTGTTTTGTTCCAGCCTGCAGTTGGTCCTCAAATGACAAAAGGGAAATAGGAGACAGTCTTGCTCTCTGCACCCTGAGGAGAAAGATTCCCTGGTCAACTTCCCGAGGTAGCCAGCTCTAGAAATTGGAGCATCCCCTATGTTTGAAAAACCAATGTACAAGCAGGAAATAGCTGGACAAAAAGTGGATTTAACAAAAGAGAAAGCTAGAAGCTCCAACACCAACCATCCACAAGAAGCAGTTTATAGTAGTTTTTGTTACTCTCTGTGATGGCTTTGAAACATGCCTGCAAATATGTCACAACAGTCAGCAGATTGGGAGGTGCCAGAGCATCACCTCACCAGCCAGTTCAGAAAGGCGTCCGCTTACGTCTAACCTTCCTGGAATACTAACACTCAGAAGATACAGACGAGGACCAACTATTGGACCCAGCACAATCCGACAAAGCCCAGGCTCCCATAGAAGCCACTGTCATTACCTAAGTGATAGTCTCAACTGAACTTCTAGCTCTAAGCCTGCTATTCAAGGATAGACACACAACCTGTCACATAGTCTTCCCACTGAGGACCCAGCACAAGCATTGTCATATGTCTGTCTAAGTTCTTCACCCACAGAATTTATGATGCCAATAATGTGATTGTTTTATAGCGCAAAGCTTGGGCTTTGTAATGCAGGTAGTAAAACACCAACTCCACTGAGTCACGGAAAATCTGGTTAAACCATGTACTGATGAATAGTGATATTTATATATGGGTTGGTGTGACAGTTTGAAGAAAAATGCCGACCCCAAAGGCTCCTATGAGATTTAATGCTTGGACACTCGAGAGTGGCATTATATGAAATGATTAGGTGTGGCCTTGTTTGGAGGGAGAATGTCACTGGGGGTTGAGCTGTGAGGTTTCAAGGACCCAAGCCAGGCCCAAGGGCTCTCTCTGTCTCTCTGCCTGTCTCTGTCTCTCTCTATGTCTGTGTCTGTCTCTCTCTTTCTCTCTGTCTCTGTCTGTCTCTCTGTCTCTCTCTGTCTCTCTCTCTCTCTCTCTCTCTCTCTCTCTCTCTCTCTCTCTCTCTCTCTCTCTCTCCTGCTGACTGTGGATCCAGATGTAGAGCTCTCTGCTCTTTCTGCAGCACCTCCTCTGCCCTGATGAAATGGACTAAGCTTCTGAAACTGCAAGCAAGCCCAGTTAAATGCTTTCTTTCATAGGAGCTGCTGTGTTCGTGCTGTCTCCTCACAGCAACAGAACACTGACTAAGACAGTCAGCTTTGTGCTGGGTGATCGCTATTAGTAGAGAAGCTGCCTGGCCTGATATTCTGAACTTGAGCTGGAGGGTTTAGATTCACTGTTCCAAGCTCTTCTGTATCATGATCTAGTAATAGGCGACTGATATCTTTCTTCATGTCAAGTTCCTATGAGAATGGGAATTTATATGTGTAAAATATTTAACATAATACTCAGAAAAAATAAAGCCAATCAAAGTATAGGATAATACAAATCTCTGTTTTATGTTCACAGTCATTTTGCTTTTAAAGGCATTTTTTTTCTCTCTCTCATGAGTATTGGCCTTATTTTACAAAGCAGACTTATCATAGATATCTATGGGCAGTACCTTGAAAATGTGCTTAGACGAAATGATAAATACAGTTAGAAAATGAGAGGACCTTATTATAACAAACAATGGGTTATTTAGTGTCTTTAGCTGAAAATCAGCATGTTCTACAAAGCTGACTGTCATGGGTAAGACTCCCTCAGCCATAACCAGCAAAATGATTGTGAATTAAGAGAGAAAATTAATTCCCAAAGGAAATCACTGTAGATCTCATTATTTCAGGAATAACCCACCCTAGGACTTTAATTAAAAATAATATTTATTCAAAATAAATGAGTGCTGGCAGGTTTCTGCAGAAGCCATAATCTTGGTTATGCTAAATCTTCTTATATTAGTGCTGACATCATTAATCTCATTTGAGATGCCCTCCAGTCTGACAGCCCATACAGCACTGGGGCAATTTCTTGCAGAAGCCTTTTTATCTTCACTGAAGAGTTATAATTCATGCAGATACCTAATGTAAAAAAGGCCTGGGCAATTACAGACATCACTCTGAGATCTTCACTGGCACTTCATCATGTCAGCAAGTATCCCTTAATGAGTTTGTTCTCAGACAGAGGCCAATATCTCAACACTGCCATCAAATTAACAGCAGCTACCTTATTGCTTTCTGTATGTAAACCTACCAGTCTTCGCCCTAGAAAAGCTTCAGGTGTGTTATCAAAATTCACAGAATAAATCTAGATAAAACACAAAGTTCATTAAGTCAGAAAAAAAATCAGGGAAAGGAAAGAGTGTAAGCAGGAAGGTAAGGAGTGAAGGTGACGCAAATATAGAAATTATAAAGCCTGGTTAATACCCACTTTCAGATCTGCCACCTAATTGCTAGCTCTGATTTCAAGCTAGTATAGTGATTATCTCTGATAATTTTGTTCTGGCCTCTTCTGATTACTTTTGTATAAGTTACTAATAGACATGTGAATAATGAATACATAATATGCCCATCCTGACACATGAGTCCTGAGCTACCATCTCCAGTACTGCAATACATAAATCAAAGAAGGAAGGATATTTTTAAGTCCTCAAGGGGGGGAAACAGATCAATACTTGCATAGCAGGTGTAAAGCCCAGGATTCAGTCCCCAGTATCACAAAAAGGAAAGAACTGATTGAGATTACATATATATATATGTAATACATATATATGTAATACATATATACCCATGACTATTGTGTGTGTGGGCTGTGTATGACAGCAAACACTAAGGATAAAATCTTGGATGAAGACAGTTTTATACGCAGATTTTTTGTTTATTCTTTATTCTGGTATCAATACAATTCTTTTTCCAAAACTAGCCTACAAGGCAATCTAGAAAGCATTTTAGGTTGATACAATTTCAGTCTGATTTCTTTTTACTAGGGTGAGTTTTACAAGTAATAGAATACATTGAACCTGACAAACTTGAACTACAGCTTGTGTGATCCCTGTGAAAATTAGTCCTGCAGAAATGAAAAATACTGCCCTGTGACCCTGACATTTTAAAATCTGGACCTTAGTGATGCGGCTGGGGATGGGTGTCCACTGACAAGGGTGTCAGGCCAGACAGAGGCCAGGGGACAGCGTAACTCTGCCAGTACATGATTTGCCAACCATCTAGAGTAATGTGCAGAAGCCAGTGTGTAGATGCTCTGGGGCATCATGTTTCTCTCTCTTGCCATGAAAACCACACTCTCGGTAACTGGATCACAAACTCTTCGCCTGCAGCTGAATTCAGCCCACAGGCTTGTTTTCTGTGGCCTGCTCAGAGGTACTTTGTTTTTAATTAGTTTTTAACTTTAAAAAAAATTAAGAGAACTCATGTAAAAATCCATGTTATCAGTGGGCATGGATCTCTTGGGGGTGGCATCTGAGCACTGTACAGTAGGGATGTCCCTTCATCTAGAAGGCAGCCTCCTGCAGCAAGCTGTAGGCCCACCCCTCTGGGTCACCACAACTACACAGCATGGAGAGTGGAGTGGTGGTTCTCTGCAGGCCATGAGACCCTAACAAGTGGCTTCTCTGCTCTGACCCTCAGTGTGCTCTTCTGCAGTAGGCGTAATAATAGTGTTTACCTCCTTCGATCTTTTTTCTTTTTTAACACATCTTTTTTCTTTTTCAAATGCTGTGGCCAGCACACAGGAGAAACTCAATAAAGTTGGTTATTACTTTGATTATTAATTCCATTGTCATTTTCTGTAGTTTACTTCATTTATTATTTGGCTGGCTCCAATCTGTGATTTTCCACTCTGCCCGCAACAGACAGTCGGCGACAGCTCAATGAATTTTTTTGGTTGGTTGGTTGGTTGGTTGGTTGGTTGGTTGATTTGTTTTGTTTGAGTTTGGCTTTGTTGTTGTTGTTGTTGTTGTTGTTGTTGCTATAAAAAGGATCCAGCATCCAGTGACTGTCCCACCTGGGGATCTATCCCATATACAGTCACCAAACCCAGACACTACTGTGGATGCCAACAAGTGCTTGCTGACAGGAGCCTGATATAGCTGTCTCCTGAGAGGCTCTGTCAGTGGATGACAAATACAGAAGTGGATGCCCACAGCCATCCATGGGACTGAGCACAGGGTCCCCAATGAAGGAGCCAGATAAAGGACCCAAGGAGTTGAAGGGGTTTGCAGCCCCATAGGAGGAACAATAATATGAACTAACCAGTACTCCCAGGGCTCCCAGGGACTAAACCACCAACCAAAGAGTACACATGCAGGGATCCATGACTCCAGCAGCATATGTAGCAGAGGATGGCATTGTGGGACATCAATGAGGCTCTTGGTCCTGTGAAGGCTCAATGCCCAGTGTAGGGGAATGCCAGGACAGGGAAGAAGGAGTGGGTGAGTGAGTGAGCAGGGGGAGGAGGGGGAGGATGGGGGGATTTTGGAAGGGAAATAAGGAAAGGGGTTAAAATATGCAATGTAAATAAGGAAAACATCTAAAAAAAAAACCCAACAAAAAACAAGGAAGAAGAAAAAGAGGCCAGAAGAACTAATACCAGTGCACTGGTTAAAGCCGCAGATCCTGCACTCATAGGCAGCCTTCCAGCTAGCCACTCTACCACACCTAGCAATGTTACTGTAGGAAAACTTATTTTTATACAACACCTGTGTTCCCCCTGTGAAACACTGACTCTTTATAGGAGGGTCTAGCTTTTTCTTAATTAGCCTAGACTCGTAAAGACAAATACCATGGGTTTTTTTCACATGTGGATCCCAGATTTTAACATGTATACACACAAATGTATGTGGGTGTTCTAATTAGAAGGGAAGGGGAAATAAAAGGGAAAAAGAAAAGGAAAGGGAGGAGACACACACACACACACACACACACACACACACACACACACACACACGCACAGTACATATCATACAGCTCTGAGCTTTGCATGACCTTACAGTGACTGGCAGCAGATAATCTCATTATTGTGACTAGTAAAGGCATCAAAACACATTATAAAAGAATGAGGACATCCAAGTCTTCAGTATTTTCCAACAGATTCCCTTGGTCATCTTGCCAGTGGGGCCCCTAGTTTGGATTCTCTCCAACCGCAGCAAGGATTTAAAAATAACTCTCCAAGTAGCCCTTATAGATAGCCTGAATTAAAACAACTCCTGAGAACAGATGACCTCAGTACTATTTTCTGAGGAAATTTTTCTACTTTTCCATCATTTTACATTCCATAATTCTATTTCCTTTTTTTAATTTAAAGTGTTCCTTCTTAACTATGTCAGTGCAAAACACAGATCTCACCTCTAAGGGGATAAGAAGTAGCTTCCATGAATGACTGCAGTAAAAGAGATTCAGGCTGCCATGGATCAGATGTCCTGCTATGGAAGCTACTGAAGAAGAGTTTATTAAACACAGAAAAGGCCACAAATCAGGCATGTACCTAATACCATAAGTAAACAGGTTGTAGCCAAGCAGAGAAAAGTTTGCCATGGTGTTCAGATGCTATCAGACTGCTTTCTTGGCTATTGGCTTGATGGAAGCTGGTCATTAAGACATGCCAACGTATTGAAAGTCAAAAGGAAGCAGAGTTGGGCAATAAATAAATTATAATAAATGGTTATTAAATGGTTATTAAATAATGGTTATTAAATGGTTATTAAAGGAATTAAAAATAACCCAAGATAACTTGGCTCTCTGCAACAGTCTTGTCACCAAGTTTAATCAACCATTTGAGCTTGTAGAATCCTGAACATGGATAGCTTTGGTCCTTTGTTTCTAGAAGCTTCAGTTTACATCTAGAGACACAAACCACTAACAAACTTATTGTGCCAAATCAATAGGAAAACACTTCACTTCATAAATTGCCTTGAGAAAAAAAGTTTTCAGAATTCCAATGAGAATAAAAACCTAAGAATAATAGAATGTTGATTTTTAAAACATACAAGCATAGTGTTATTTTTAAAAGCCAAATTGAGGACTAATCCAAAACTCTTTTGATGATTGATTGGTAACTTTATATACAGCAAGAAAGACTAAAGTTCCACTACATAGTCCAACAGGGGTGGGTTCGAGAAAGAAACAAATCTCGGAATATTACTTGCTCTGAGAGATGTGGCTAGAAAGCAGCACGAGGAAGTCCTCTGGGTCATTACAAATATATGCATTGCTGTAACTTGGCGGTGTCCACATATACCAACTACTTCGTGGTCTGTGTCTCCCTCCAGGGTTGTCATGTGACAAATTGTATCTCATCCTCAGAACACACCTGTCATAATTTCATTCTGTTTCTGTGATAAACACCATGGCCAACAGCAATGCGTGGAATGGAGTTTGTTTCAGTCTATGCTGCCAGGTAACAGATGGTCCCTGAGGAAGTCAGAGAATAAACTCAAGGCAGGAACCTGGAAGCAGGAACTAAAGCAAAGGTTATGGAGGAGTGCTGGTTGCTGGTTTACTCACTTTCTGGCTTGCTTTTTCACTTGCTTTCTTATATGGCCCAGGCTCAGATGCCTAGGGATGGTGCTGCCCACAGTGGGCTAGGCTATCTCACATCTATCATCAACCAAAGCAATTCCTCCAAGACCTGGTCACAGGCCAATACTTCAACTTAGGTTCCCTTTTCTCAAGTGACTCTGGCTTGTTTCAAGTTGACAGTTAAACTCACCAGGACAATATCTATGTACTGTAGATAGATAGTCTATAATGAGATGAGGGTACAAAGTCATTGGGGGCACTGAAATCCACAGTAATCATGTTTATAACAGTTTAAAACTCAGGAGTCTGGAGAACTACAATTAAAAGTATAATTCTAGCATTCAAAAGCCTACTGGTGACTTCTTTCTTGGGAACTTGAGGGAATAGAAATATATTGAAATTTATAAGGTGCTGTAACTGAAGGTTTATAGAATCTTTGACATGTGAGCTAACGTACGTCCAATAGGCCAGAGAATTTTGTATCCTAAATGATTAAAATAGTGTCTGAGATGTAATCGATCCTTCTAAAGTAACTGGTGAGCTGATGGGTATGAATTTCACTGACCCTTTGAACTGTCAGCATTATGAGTAGAGCTTCAGAACTGGCTTGTCTTTCATGCTTTGTCTCTGGAAGTCTTTCCTTGACTTGGTCAGTGTTCTTCCAAAGGAAACATAAGCAACAGTGTGGCTAGAGACCACGCGTGTGAATATGTAATTTACCACACAAATGTACTAGTAGTTTTCCTTTTAAATGTCACAGGGAGGCAAACTAGGGAGGTGGAGATAATGTAAGCCTTGCATCGGGACAGACTTCAGTTTAAAGTGAACCATCTGTTCTCTGGGCATCAGTGCCTTCATGTATAATAAAGAATAAACATCTTAGCACACGTGAGGTGGGAAGGTTTAACTGAGAACGCGCATTTGAAAGCACTTAGGGCAGTGTTTGGACCATAAGAAGAAATACATGAGAACTATTATCCTAATAAGTAAAACTTTTGATTTTACTCTCTGAAGGTGAATTTCAAGTGATGTGATTTCAGGTACCTTTGCACTGGCCTGGAAAGTTCAAGAAAATATCTATTTCCTCCCTCTAACATTTTGCTCAAACTCTCTCGGTAACGACTATGTGGCCTCCTCTATAGCTGCACAGTCCCTTCCCTCCTCTCAAGTTTTCAGTGAGCATGTATCTACCATTTCTTTCCTAACCTGCCCTCACACACTGTAAATGACAGGAGGGCTCCACAAGTCAGTTATTATAATTGTGTCTGCAGCCAATGCCAAGGCTCTGTCCTCTTAGCCAGCTCAACACCTCAAATGCTTCCTTAGTGGGGTGTTTATCCTCTCCTGACTGCACCCCTTCTTTTCTTTCCATTTAAAACTGGCGTGATGGGCTTTTCAGTTCCAATTCTTCTTCTACCACCTTTAAAAAAGGCATTACACAGAATGTCTGCGATGCTTGCATGTGCTATGGGCGAGCCCCTACCAGGCTGTCTTTGGACTAAATGTTTCATGTTTGTTTTAACTGTGTGGTTCTGAGAGAAGTTCCATGCAACAAGATGAAACTTTTTCTCACAAGTTTCCTTATTTTGCTTTAATGCAAAAGTGCTTTAATATGACTGTTTGCCATGCTACTGCCTGTGTTCATTTTATAGTCTCTTTAACATTTGCCTTGTGCCAAACAGAAACTAATTTCATGTGTTTTGCCATGGAATTAGTTTACAAGTCCTCTGACCCATGCATGCTCTCTGAGCATCGTGCTGAGGCCAGAGGAAGATTAAAATAGCCTATTTATTTCCTGGAAGGGCCATGTCATTTTAGATTGTAAAGTTGGCCCTGCCTCAAGCTAAGCCAGTGCTCTGGGGAGCAGGATGACCAGAGAAACCTGGTGATTTGGGGGTGGGGGTGTTTCAAAGGATTACATTTCCAGCTCCCAAAAATAACCCTGAGTACTTCTGCCACTTCCAAATCAGGTCCTGGTCACTTCTTCCCAGTGGCAGTATGCCATATGTTTCCCACAGGGCCCCAAGGAGCCATGGACACCTCCCCAAGGGAACTCCCTGGAGAGTGTGGGGACAGGTGAATAGAGGGGAGGTGTGCAAGATGCTTCTTCTTCCTTCCTTAGCATTTTCCTCCTCTTTCTCCCTCTCTCCTGTCTCCAGCTATTGGAAGGGCCTATATAATACTTTTCAAACCCCAAAAATTGAATAAAACTTTCATGTTGCCCCATCCCCGCCATACTACACCCCAATCTTACCGATACTATGTCTTAATGATCATTGAAAATGCTTGGGCTTGTCGTTAAGGTACTGCACTGCTTTAAGATGAAAACCATCTTCCTTACTACAAATAGGTTGCTTTGTACCATAATGGAAATAATCGAGATAGAATTTTAGCTAGATATGGCTGCTTGCTTCAAATTTTGTGCCCAAATTCTGCTTGTTAAAAGAACACTGGGTAGGTGATAAAGATTTGATCTGATCCTTGAAATGGAGCAATTTCATTTTGCTTTTTTCTCTTTTTTTCTGTTGTGTATTTGATCCTATGTCTAGATGTTATTTGTGTATTGGGAGACACTGCTTTGAGTTTTAGAATAATAGAAAACTGTATTTGTTTTGTTTTTGAAATCTCATAGGCTGCATCTTGTTTCCTTCAAGGTGTGAATACAAGCACTTGTCCATTGTTCTCAAAACCTTTTTTCAATATTTGACCAGCTACCAGAGAATTGTCAGGATTAAAGGCGATTTGGACAAGGTCATTCAGAACGGTTTTGGTTCCTGTAGCTCTGAGACCAAGTTGTCTCTCAGGAGCCTCACTGATGGGGCCTCCAGACAAACTTCACGCTGCCAGTGTGTTTACTGCGGTTGCCATAGCAGCCGCGCGTTGTCCTTCCCCCTTCTCCGCCTCACTTTAGTGACGTCATCAAGTCATAGCCAATAGGCAAGCGGTCTGCGTCAAGCCACGCCCTAGTCGCGGGCGCGGCGATTGCCGCCGGCAGACGTGCGAAGCAAGCGGGAAGCAGGCCGGTGGCGGCGCGGAGAGCTGCGCCCATTTCCATCCGCGCCCGCCGCCCGCAGCAGGACTACGATGTTCCGGATGCTGAGCAGCAGCTTTGAGGATGACCCCTTCTTCGCGTGAGTGTCGCAGCCGCGCTCGCCCGGAAAAGCGGGGTGACTGCGCCCCCCAAGTAGGGGGGGGGGGACGGGGACGCCCGGCGGGAGGCGTGGAGAAATGGAGTGAGGAGAAACGGAGTGAGGAAAAGTGGTCGTGAGAAGTGTGTAAGAAGTGGGGGTGAGGCGAAATGAGGGAAAGAAGAGGCTGTGAGGTGCAATGCGGGTGAGGAGAAATGTGAGAAGCGGCTGAGGAGAAATGGGGGTGAGGAGAATGGGGGACGTGAGAAGTGGGGACAGGAGCTGAAGGATCGGAGAGTCATTAGGATATAGGGTGTGAGGAGAGGATTTGAGGGTATTTGGCAAGGAGAAATGGAGGACACGACACGAGAGAGGGTGAGCTGAGCAGGATGGGGTGAGGAGGATTTAGAAGCCTGAGGTGAGGAGAGGGTTTGCTGGTGGGACAGGAGGACTAGGATCCTGAGCTATGTATGGCTCAAGGTGCAGGCTGCTGACCATTTGGGGTGACTTGGTGTGTGGGTGGCCTCGAATCTGAAACCCTCCTGTGTAGCAGTAGGGCTTAGCTGATGATCATAACTGCCATATTAGTGGAACTTCTGATGAGAAAAGGTCCCTTTAACTTCATATAGGGGTGGAGTGCTTTCTAGGGTGACAGTTCCTTGACTTGAGAAATGGGAGGGGCGTGTTTTTATTTTGTTTTGCTTGAGAGAGGTCTTCCGATGTAGACCTTACTGGCCTGGAACTCGGTGTAGATCAGGCTGACCTCACAGAAGTCCACCTGTCGCTGCCGCCATCTCCTCCTCCTCCTCCTTCTCCTCCTCCCCCCTCCTTTCTGGGATTAAAAGTTGTGTGCAAAGTTATTTAAAACAAGTTTTCATATAGAGAAAGCTGTCACCTTGACAGCACTACTAAGTAGGAGAGTTGTGCTGGCTGCTTCGTAGTGGTTGGACGTTGCCATGGGCACTGTTTGTTTTCTTTACCTGCTTCGTTAGCAGAACTGGCCTTGCTTGGGAATGGGCTTCTCATTGTATCAATGCAATAATGGGGCAGGCAGGGGTAAAAGAAAGAGTGTTCGATGAACACCTATGGTAATGGAATGGTGAGTGGTTCTCAGTGACATAAATGAGGCCTTGGGAAGAAGACATTTAAAACTAAGTTTCACTATTATCTAGTTTTCTGTGCATATCTGACTTTATTATATGCCTAGTGATATTAAAATGAGTAATGTCTTAATTAAATGTGTAATTTGATATGTAACTAGTATCTTCAAAAAAAAATGTCCAGCAGGAGTGTAATTTAAACTGTTGGATGACTCTCTGAGCAAAGGCAGGGAACCCAAGATTTGAGGTCAAAAATAGTAGCAGGTCACAAAGACACACATCAAAAAGCTCCCTTCCTCCACGCCTAGCACAGAAAAGACCACTAGTCACACTCTTCAATAATTTTTAGCCTTCTTCAGAACCAAGCAACCATTATCAAAAATATAAGGCAAATTTGTACTAGTTAACTAACTATAATACTGATTCAGGCTAATAATGTATTTTTACAACCACTATTTATAGAGTACACACATCTGGGGATAAAGGAAAAGAATGAATTTACATGATCAAGTAATGAACTTATATCAAGTAATCTGTTCTATAACCTACCCTTTTTACTCCAATCCTAACAAAATGAGAATTCATACTTAATATAAATTAAAGAATTTAGGTGACAAATGTACTAACCCATCTATTGACCTTAGAAGAACATATAAGGGGAGTAGAACACACTAATCATGCTCACTGTTTTTTAAATTAATTTCTATTTCATGTGCATTGGTGTTTTGCCTGCATATATGTCTGTACAAGGGTGTAGGGTCCCCTATAACTGGAGTTGGAGACAGCTGTGATCTGCCATGTGGGTGCTGAGAATTGAACCTGGCTTCTCTGGAAGAACAGCCAGTGCTCTTAACCTCTGAGCCATCTCTTCAGCTCTACTCATGTTTTTATATAAAGATTGTACCTAATGCTATCTTTGTACCTGATCATTGTGTTCTCTAGTGGCTATTTTAACATAGAAAATATTCAGTAAATATTGTGTAACAATGATCTAGTATCTTTTATGATTTATTGAGCAGTTTATGGGTAATATTTCATGACTGCTAATAGTAATTACTATTTTTCATTAAATAAATACCATCGTTGATGTTGGAGCTGCCTAATTAGAATATTAATAATTATTTTTTATTTTTATTTTTAAAATAAACTATCATTTTTAAAGCCTTACAAATAACATCATATGCCAAGAATAAGTACACCCACAGATCTTACACTGAAGTATAGGATAAATATAAAAACAGCTTTCTGGAGAAGGTTTTTGGTAAACGACCCAAAGCATACATATTCTGAAGAGGAGCCAACAAATATGAAAAGAAAAAGAAAATTCTACCCTGAGCTCAAGTTCCATAATGCTCTGTTCAAAGAGGTCAGAGCTACTAGGAAACTCAAAAGTCTTTCTAATAAGAACCAAAGACAGAGCTCAGGACTACTATGATCATTGGAAAGATGGGGTTGAGAGTGGGAATGTACAGCAACCTGAAAGGGAGAACTAGACAGCTTTTCTGTATATAAATTCTGCACAAATCTGTATGAGGATTAAGCACCCAGGCATGAACCAGACTCAGAGAGCAGCTTACTGACGAGGAGACATGAATAAAGCAGCCTCTAGTCTACCATTTAAGACAGAATTCGAATTCTAAGGCAACCACATTAATTACCTGCTTAGGAAAAATTCATCATTCCTGAAGAATATAACAAAATTCAGAACCTCTACAACATAATAGCCACATTCTATATGTTGACTTTATATGACTCATTTCTATATAAAAGTCTTATTCTGAAGTTATTAGTTATTACCTCATACAAAGTATTAGCATTAATGGGCAAAAATTTAAGGCAGTTATAATTTTGCCCTATATGTGAAAGAAAATACGATTGTGATGAATAAAAATATATGACATCTCAACGAAGAAAGTGAAATTTTATATGTAACTTGTCTATCTCTGATGTGTATAAATATATTCAAATAGAAATTCTAGAGAAGGTTGATTGGGTAGGCTTAGTAGAAGAATGGAGATGGCAGAACAGTCATTAAACTTGCATAAACACAAATAGAGAACAAAGTGTAGAACTAAATACAGACTTGGCAAAAATTGATGGTTTTCCTTGAAATCATTTTAAATAATGTTATTTTAGGAACGTGTCTGTTGTAGGCAGAAAAATGATTTCTGTGAAGATAATCATATTCCCAGAACCTGGGAATATGTTGTCCTGCTGGTCAAAAGTTCTCATTGGCTTCTTGTGCCTGTTTCTTATAATGTGTATTAGACATCTATTGCTGCAGTAGCTTATAGAATCTTAAAGTAGTATATACAGTCTATTGAACTGTGAGGTTATCAAAATTATTGTCTAAATGAGCATTTCAAGTTCATTCACATGGCTGTTGACTGATTTAGAAAAAGATGTTTCGAAGGTCCTTAGTGTTAACTTCTCCCCAAACTACCAGCCATTGTACATGAGAGAGCACCTAAGAAAAAAACTCATAGTCTTTGAAATACATAACTTTGAATGTAACATCCTGTTATTCCATTATATCCAGCTTATTAAAAAAAACAGGTCCAGAAGTCCAGTTCAAGGACAGAGGAGGTTACATGATGGCATGAGCACCAGGGATTTGGCACCACAGAATACCATTGGAGTAGTTGTCTATCACACATATTTAAACAGTTGCTTAGTACACCAGTATCAAATTTATACTAATAACATAATTAAGTTTTAACAAGAGATGAAAGACAACAAAATTGCTATAAGTAGACTGTACTGTACAAGGTCATGATCTGTAGTAAAAACAGACCTGGAAGTATAGCATAGTTGTTAGCATGCGTGCATGAAGCCCTGGATTGATGCCCAGAACCAAATAAGATTAGGCACCGTGTTAGATGCCCACAATCCTGACACCCTGAATGTAGAGATAGGGGGTTCAGAAGTTCAAGGCCATTCTCAGCTACATAGTGACTTCAAGGCCAGACTCAGCAGCATAAGACCCTATCTCAAAAACAAGACAAAACAAAACAACACAAAACAAAGATAAAAAAGACCTCAACCTGAAAAACAACAAAGACTTGTAGATGTGTGATGGATATTTTAAATGAAAGGGCAAGACTAAGAGTTGTTTTTAAAAAAATAATTTTACACACACACACACACACACACACACACTTAACAATCAGCAACAAAAAACACGTTTTTAAATGGATAGGATGTATTTGCACACTCATTTTGACCACTTATATAAATGACAAGTAGAAAATGACAATGATAGGATATTACTGCTCTAATAATTTAAATTGAAAAGAAAAACACTGAATAGTTGTAGCAGCCTTATTTATAAAGACAAAAATCTAAGAATGGTTTTGATTATATTATGATATAATATATATATGTATTTATGTGTGTATATGTATATATATATATGTATGTGTGTGTGTGTATATATATATATATATATATATATATATATATATATATATATATATGCTAGATTGAGTAAATATTTGGTGAGTAGAACAGCAGGGATATATTATAAAAAAGAAATGAAAGATGACATACTATATAATTCTATTCTATGATTCTTAGAAAGGCAAAACAATACTGATAAAGTCTGTGATGGTTAATCTGGATTGACAACTTGACTTGAGAAGTGGTGCCTGGGTTAATAAAGCACACCTTTGGATGTTTATGAGAAGTTTCTGTAGAGGATTAACTGAGGTGAATATAGTTAACACTATCCAAATAGGCTGGAGGCCCAGTCTGAGTGCAAGAGACAGAGAAAAAAGCTCTTTATGTTGGTATTCTCCTTGCTTCCTCCCTACTTTGAAAGTGAGCAGCTTTCCTGCCTTTGCCCTTCTCTGCCACAATAGACTGAAACCTCTGAAATTATGAGTAAAGTGAATCCTTCTTAAGTTCTTTCTGTGAGGTATGTCGTCCTGACGATGAAAACCTAACACAAAGCCTAGTAATAGTAAGTAGAATTTGGGGACATGATTTTCTACAAAGGCTCAAAACAGACTGTTGAGGGTGTTATATTGGTGGACAACAAGCAGGCTAATCTTTGAGAGATTAAACCAAGAGAAGTTAGACATAGCTATAAAAAAGCTATAAAACTAGGTGTAGTTGCCAAAATGTTTCTAGTTTTAATAGTAAAGTTTAATTACTTAACAGAGCAGAACAAGAGAAATTTAGAGTATATCCTAGAAGGATTGGCTCAGTTTGGGGTACTGTCTCCTTCAATTGAAGGAGAGTGCCAGTGATATTACTCAGGAATGTGACTTGCATCTGGGAGCCCAAGAAGGAATACTTAAGGACTGGAAACAGCAAGCAGGCAAGAAATCATGTTCAGACAACTCCCATCGAGGTCTCTCCCATTGGCTTTTATTTCTTCTATTTCTATTTTCTCTTTTCTTCTCTCTGTTTTTTTGTTTCATTTTTCCTTCTATTATGTTTTTTAATGAATTCCATGAGGTCAATATGAGATTTGAAGATGGAATTCAGTAAAGAGAAATTGAGAAGGAAATCAATTTGAAATGCTGGAGGTGAAATATTCGTTAAATCAAATAAAAAGCTCAGTGAAAATCTTCATCAATAGAATGGGTCAAGGGAGGACAGAATGGTAGAGCTTTAAAACAAGGTGGATAAAGTGGAAAATTCAGTTACAAAGAAAAATTAATAAGAAAATATATAAGAATATAAGATCTAGAGGCACTATGGAAAGACCAAATCTATGAATCATGAATGCAGAAGAGTTTCATGTTTTCAATAAAATCATAATAGAAAATTCCCCAAATCTAGATCTAGGAAAAGAAATGTTTATCCAGGAACTGGAGGTATTTATTTTCAACTCAATAAAACCAGAAAAACTCCTCACACAAAGTAGTTAAAAATTAAATATGGAGAGCAAAGAAAGTATACTCAAAGTTATGAAAATAACACGAGTCATATATAAAGACAGGCTTATCAGAGTAAAAATAGATTTCTCAAGAGAATCTCTAAAAACCAGGCAAGATTTGAATGTGTATTTCAAGCTCTGAAAGATTTCAGTTCAGATAATTATAGCTAGCAAAACTATATGTCATCGTAGAAAAAGAAAGAAAAGCTTTCCATAATACAAACAAATACAAGGGATTGATAATCACTAAGGCAGCTCTTTAGACACTTGAGTCATTCAGACTGAGGAGAAAGATAAACATCCACAAGTCTACAGGAAATGATAGCTATGCTGAAACAATAGTTAAGCAAATTAGCAATAAGAAAAATACTAAGCCTGACAAAACTAACAAATCCATGCCTATCAGTATTAATAGTCTTAATTCTCTAATTAAAAGATCAACATAAGCTTTCTATTTGTTGTCTTCAAAGACAGCCACAAACCAAGGGTTTTAAAAGGATGGGAAAAATGTTTCAAGCAAGTGGCTAGGAAGCAAGCAGATATCTCTGTTCTTGTGTAACAAAATAGACTTTAAGGAAGCAATCAATAAAGAGAATATTCCCATTCTAGACACACACACACACACACACACACACACGACTTTAAGAAAAACCCAACACTATAAAAATTCATTTCAATACCTGTGGGAAAACTGCTAATTAAAGTGGAAGTCCACTGTGACCAGATAGCCTCTGAGCTCCGGGCATAAATGGGAGATTCCCTTGTCAGCGGGTTTTCTCTTCCTCTGATCTTGTCTGGGGGATTCTAAGCCCCTACACTCGCCTCTACCTAATGAATGTCATAAAGCCCTAATTAGTTTATAGAATTAATTTCCAGTCTTCTGACAAAACCTGTTTGGCCAGCACCTGAGATTCCTGAAATGGTTCCCCATGCTAATGAGGTATGCCAGGTACCCTAAACCCCCAGTCAAAGACCTTTGCCCATCTCAGATGTTCCTGCCCTCAGTCCCCTAAACTTCCTAAGCCTTCAGTCACCCTAAGTAAAGTTGATCTGCCTACTGGCAAGCTGTCCCAGTGTGCTCATTCACCTTAAATACTCACGGCGCTTCCAGCGACTTTGCTCCCACACCCCTCATGGACTGTATTGGTGGACACTGCAGGCGACCCAGGAGAACAAATATCTCACACTAATAGGTTATCTGAACAGAAAGTAGATAACATCTGAGTTATATGACCTCATAGATCAAGAAACTCTATCATATATCCTCAGAATATATATTTCTCAGCAACCCATAGAACTTTTTCTAAATAGATTTTATAATAGAACACGAATCAAGTCCTAGCAAATGTAGGGAATTGGAACAATTGTTTTATCTCTGGCAACAAGGAATAGAAATAGAAATCAAGAGAAAGAGAAACTATAGTATATATACAAACTCAGGGAGATTGAACAACAGACTATTGGAAGATGAAGAAATTGGATCGTTGAAGAAATAAAGAAGAGAATGTTAATCCTATTACTAGCCGGGTGGTGGTGGCTCATGCCTTTAATCAACGAAAGATTGAGTTCTTACAAAAAGATAAGTAAACTTAAAAAAGATAAACAAGATCAATGTACCAAATTAACCAAAGAAAATAGAAGACACTAATAATGAAATTACTGATCAAAAGAGAGACATTACAACAAGTAACAATGAAATGTTGAAGATTGTTAGACTATACCTTAAAGAATTTATTTCCACTAAGTTAGAAAAGTCACATAAAAATGGATTAATTTCTTGATGCGTATGACCCACTAAAGTTAAATATGAGATAAATAATTTAAGCAGATCTATAACAACTACCAAAATAGATTAAAGTAGTAATTAAAAAAAATTCTTCAAAAAGCAGTGTAAGCCCAGGTGAATTCAATACAGAAGTAACACTAATACAACTAACACTAGTACTTCTCAAACTATTTCATAGAATAAAGACAGAAGGAATACTGTCAAACACAACAAAGAATAATATGTCCGTCTCTATGATGAACATAGACACAAACATATTTGCAAACAAAATTTCAAGAACACTTCACAAAGATCATTCATCATATTCATATTGGCATTATTCCTAAGATACAAAGGTAGGTCAGACTAATGCAAACCAATAAGTATATCACATAAAGGGACTGAAGGAAAGAATCTGCATGATCATTGCAGTACATACAGTAAAAGCTTTTGAGAAAAGACAACATCTGTTTATGGCCAAAGTCCCAAAGAGACTAGGAATGGAAGAAATATGTATCAGCATAATAAAGGCTATATATGAGAAACATGTTAGCCAACATCAGAGAAAAAAAATCAAACCATTTCCGCTAAAATCAGGAATGAGACAAAAATATACCCTTCTTCTACCCTACCCAATACAGTTTGTGAAGTATTAAATAAGACAAAGTGTATAAATGGATAGAAATAGGAAAGGGAGAAGTCAAACTATCCTAATTTGATGTTCAGATGATCTTTTAATAAAAGACCATAAAAGCTCTACCAGAAAACTCTTAGATCTGGTAAACACTTTCAGCAATTTGGACACCAAACTAACATATAAAAATCGGTAGTTTAAATATATATAAACAAGAAACATGCAGGAAAAGAAACTAGGAAAACAATCATGTTCACAATTACCTAAAAAAGAATTACTTTGGAATAAACCTAAGAAAGGAATGACATTTACAGTGAAAACCTCAAAACAGTAAAGGAGGAAACTGAAGAAGGCATTAGAAGACCTCCCATGTGAACATATGGGTGAGTTAATATTGTGAACATGGCTATATTACCAGGGGCAATCTACAGAGTTAGTATAGTCTGCTTTAAAATTCTAATGACACAGCCAGGCATAGTGGCACAGGCCTTTGATTGCAGGACTCAGGAGGCAGAGGCGGGTAGATCTCTGAGATCCAGGACGACCAGAGTTACACAGAAAAACCCGGTCTGAAAGAAATAATAATTAGCTTTATAAAGATTATCTGTGGCTTTGGCTTTGACTATACAGATATAATCTGTACTTTTATGGTGTACATAAACATAAATATGGTTCTCAATGCTTGTATTTCAATGATCTACTCTCAGGAAAGTTAAAAATAGTGTTCTCTTTTGTTAAGAGAGAAAGTGTGTGTGTGTGTGTGTGTGTGTGTGTGTGTGTGTGTGCAGTAGTGCAGGAGTCCGTAGAAGATAAAAGATATAGTGAGAAGCAGGTATAGTGAGAAGAAGTCTAAGTCTTCTGGGAGTACTGGGAGCCAAACCCCAGTCCTCTAAAAGTTCTTAACTGCTGAGCTATTTCTCCAGCCCCAACAAGTATGATTATTTTAGGAGAATTCTTTCCGAATTTATTTGTGCACACTCACTTTTAAAAGACAACTTTTTTTAGGTTTTTTGGTGCCCATATTTAGCATGAAGTATTCTTTATTAATTCTATAGAATTATGTTGTATACTTCCCAAAATGGTTTCCTGACAGAAGTGGTTTTGTAATGTTTTTACACTTATAGAATTATGTTGTAGACTTCTTAGAGTAGTCTTACCTGATAGAAATATTTTTCTGATTTTTTTCATCTTAAATTACTTATGATATGGTAATTTATATTTACCATATTTATACATGAAATAAAAATATATTTCATTAGTATAATAAATATAGTAGATAGCAAATAGGATAAGATTTCATTTATATTTATAATCGTATTTATAAATACTAGGTCTTTTATTAAATAGTCTTTTCTTCTAAATTGTAATATTTTGTCTTCTTAACAATTATATTATTTCCTGAGTTTCTTCATAGTATTTATGTGCCAGGGTTTTCTTTAAATTATAACATTTAATTTTCCATTCATCTGTATTCTCAACAGTGATTCTTTCCTTGCACACCGAGAAAGTATGCGCAACATGATGAGAAGTTTCTCTGAACCTCTTGGAAGAGACTTGCTCAGTATCTCTGATCGTAGAGGAAGAACCCATAATCGTAGAGAACGTGATGATGGCGAAGATTCCTTAACTGTAAGTAATTTTAAAGACAGCTAGCAAGAAAGTTCTATTAAAACATGACACAAATGTTGTTACATACTGATAGTGTGTAACTAATACTTCTATCATAGAAATAGTATATGAAAGGGGAGGCATTTTCCAAAACATAAACCTGGAACAATAGATTGTTATTGGTATAGACTTGCACTGGGCTCTTAAAACGTTTAGGATCATAAGGTTATACAACTACAAGCCATACTAAACCATTTTTTCTTACATATTTCTTCCCTGATAACTTCCTCTCTTCCGTGTGCTAAACTAAAACCAACAAGGACTCCTGGTACCACATACTTATTAGGTTTAAATACTAAAAAAATCTAGTATGGTGTTTTATCATTATTGGACCACTCTAGTCCTTCAAAACTTAGATTAACCTTCATTTCAGAAGAGTTGTGCCTTAGAGTTTTCTTGCTATGAAGAGACATCATCACCAGGGCAACTCTTATAAAAGAAAACATGTAATTGGGGCTGTCTTACAGTTTCAGAGTTTTAGTCCATTATCATCATGGCAGGAAGCATGGCAGTGTCTAGGCAGACATAGTGCTGGAGAAGGAGCTGAGAGTTCTATACAATGAAAGGCAGCTGAAAAGAGACTCTGCCTTCCTCAGACCAAGGAGAGACTCGTCCTCTTCCACCCTGAGTTGAGCTTAAGCATAGGACCTCAAAGCCCAACACTCCCCCACCCCGCAAAGTGAACCATTTCATCCAACAAGGCTACACCTTCTAATAGTACCACTTCCTAGGCCAAATATATTCAAACCACCACATTCCACTACCGGGCCACCATAGGCTTGTTCAAACACATAAGTCTATGGGGGGCTACATCATGCAAAATACATTTAGTCCATCTTCAAAAGTTCCATAGTCTATAGCAGTCTCAAAAATGTTAAAAGTCCAAAGTTCAGTCTCTTCTGAGATTCATGTAATCACTTAACTGTAATACCCTATAAAATCAAATTCAAAAAACAGATCACATACTTCCAACATCACAGGATATACATTAGCATTTCAAAATGTCATAGTGGTGAAATACTGGAACAAAGCAAGACCAAAAAACAGCTAAGCAAACTCCAAATTCTGCATCTCCATGTCTCATGTCAAAGAGCTCTTCAGATCGCTAACTCCTTTCAGGTTTGTTGACTACAATATACTTCTTTCCCTTTTGCTGCTTCTACTCTCTGAAGCTTTCCTCAACAGGTGTCCCATGACTCTGGCATCTGTAATATCTTGGGATCTCTAGAGCAACTTCAACTTTACAGATTCTTGTTCCAGTGTCTGCAATTCACACATGATCTTTTGAGTTCCTCCAAAGGTTTTGGGTCATTTCTCCAGGTCTGTTGTCTGTAGCACTCTAAGCTCTGGTTAACTCTATTCCACTACTGCTGCTGTTCTTGGTGGTCATCCCATGGTACTGACATCTCTAATACTCTAGGGTCTTCCACTGCAAGTAGGCTTCATGAAAAGTCTCTCCTGGGATCTATTTATGGTGCCAAACCTCAACTTCTTGACATGGCCCCTTCAGTCCTGGGCTGCCAACTGCAACTGAGGCTGTATCTTAACTAATGGCCTTTCCTAGCCTCACACAGTACCAAGCCTCACCTGCTCTCCATAACCTTCAAAACTAGTACCACCTTAGTAGTTCTTATACATTTCCAAGTACAGCTGCAGCATGAGATACAACCTTGGCTATCTCTAGAACACATCTTTGTGCTCTCAGAAAACACTTCCCTCAAGATTTTACCTCAGTCATGTTGGTCTCTTCTTAATCACCGCTAATTTCTTAGCTCAGCTAACCAGCATCAGTTGTTCAATAGGCCCTTCTATTCTTGATTCTAAAGCCAGGGCCACATGACCAAAGCTGCCAAGTTCTGCTGCTTGCTGAGGATGGAACATGGCCCGCCCCTTATTATATTATTACATCATCACCAGCTTTATGTTTTCCAACTCCATCACTGATTATGCTTGGCTATCTGTAGACTGACCTTAAACTCAAAGATCCTTATGCCTCTGTCTCCTGAATGCTGGGATTAAAGGTGTGGTCCTAATTTTTCTCTACTTAGAACTTTCTCTGTACCAAGCTGGCCCTGAACTCAGACATATGCTTGTCTCTGTTTCCTTGGATTAAAGGTATGTTCCAGGACCTAAATATGCCTGGACCTAGCCTTTTCATGGCCACTATGTCTCCAGATCTGGATAAAAAGCATGTGTCTTCCAGCCTCAAGATATGGGTCACAGGTGTGCCCTCCATTCTGGATTGTAGTTCATTCCACATTAAGAATCCAAATGAAAACAATAACCAGGTAACAGTAACTCTTAACATGATATAACTGCCCCTTGCTCAACTGCAAAAACATAAATAATAAGCTTAGTTAGGTAGGATCTTGACCCAAAGTCACCACTTCCTTGATTTCATTTAATATCCTTGAACACAGCTCTATTTACTTCCCAGTGCCCCTTCATTACTTGAACCTTTTAAGCTTACTGCACTTGATCAAAACACTCTTCATGAGAGTAAACTATAGTCTATGTTGGGCTTTTCTGAGACTTCCTTTGTCTATGCAATTAATCTCTTCACCTTAACATCAGGTAGACTCTTCAGACAAAGACAAAAAACAGCTACATTCTTCACCAAACGTAAGAATGATCTCCAGGCAACATACGAAAATTCCTCTTCTCTGAAACCCTTTGAGTCAGGGCCCCAGAGTTCAAATCACCCTCAACACCAATGTCTTCTATATTCCCACTAGGATGTCCCATTAAGCCACACTTAAAATATTCCACTGCACTCTAAATTCAGGTTCCAAATCTACATTCCTCCAAACAAAACCATGGTCAGGCCTATCACAGCAATACCCCAGTCCCTGGTACCAACTTCTGAATTAGGGTTTTACTGCTATGAATGGACACCATTACCAAGGCAACTATTATAAAGGACAACATTTAATTGGGGCTGGAGGTTCAGTCCATTATCATCGTGGTGGGAAGCATGGTAAGATTCTACATCTTGATCCTACGGCAGCTAGGAAAAGACTCTACGCCCACCTGCACAGTGATACACTTCCTCCAATAAGGCCACTCCCTGGTCAAACAGTTTCAAACCACAACTTCTATAACTGCCTATTCTCATCAGGATGGAAGAACATTCAATAAAAGAATATAAAAACATTCAGTAAAAGAAAAAGTGACGTTTACATATGTGTGGTAACTATTTTGGGTTCCACCTCTTTTATTTTTTATCCTCAGGAATGGCAGTTATAGAATGATAAGTCCATAGGCGTTCCTATTAAAGTGGATCTTGGCAATTCGAATATAGTTACAACAGTAAACATGGTCGACCAGTTCAAACAATTCTAGATGACTCTAGAAAAATATTTTCATATTTTCTAAGCAATAAACTTAAAACATAATTTGGATCATCATAAAACCTGATAAATAAAGTACATGTGCCATTTCAAATAAGAGTAATCACACTTAAGTTGCTTTACATTAGTAAATAATGTCATTTATAAGTGCTATATCTATAATACTATAAATTAATGTTACATACATATTATATACATATAGCTTTTAGTTTAATTCACTTTCTTAAAAGTTAAAATTTTTTTTAAAAGTTGAAAATTAACACCAGAAAAAAAAAGACAGGGTAAGAGCACATTAATTATAGATATTGAAAATCATTTGAGAATTACTTTTTGTATCATATTTTTTGTAACTATAGCAAGCATGTATCTCTTTGAATTTATATACATAAATATGCTACTTATAGCTTTCATGAAGTAAGCAAGAAAAGACAATCTTACTACCTTAACTGTTAGCATATAAATGAGACCTGTGTATAATTCAGCTGGAAATATATTGAAGATGTTTATACAAATCAGCTATAAGTTTATTGGTCACCTATTGGAGCAAAAATAAATGTCACTTTCATAGACACTTTTACTGAAAGCACTAAATGTTTAGCAGAAACTGGAATGAAAAATATGTAGCCAAATAAAGAGATAACGCTTCTGTGAAACTGTAGTTGGCAAGATTCATTATTTTGAAGTATTTGCATATAAATATTATTCAAATTGTATTTGTCTTGCCAAAATTTCTTTAAATCAAGAGGAAAACACATAGAAGAAATGTGCTTGCATAAATGTCATGATTAAATTTCAAAGTCAAGTAGGAAGGTAATTCTGAAAATAAAGAAAGTCTAAGACCAACATTTAAATTTAAATATAAAATTATTGGTTCCTTATTTTCCTGTATAATTGGGCTGATATAACAAAATACTTTAGGCTACATAGCTTTTAAACATCGGACACTTATTTCTCACAGTTTTGGTAGGCTGTTAATTCCATGTGTGTGTGTGGGGGGGTGCTTTCCTTCTCTGCTGATTGGGGGCTTGTGTTCTGGTCCTTACCTTGTGGCTCTGTCCTCAGGTAGAGAACAGGCTCACATATCTACTGAATACTTGAAATATGTCTAGTGCTCAACCAAAGCAAAATTGGGCAAATGGGATGGCATCAAATTAAAATATCTGTACAGTAATTATTATAAAAGTATGTATATTTAGAACAGAAACATGTTGGATGCACCAATACAATTCTTATTTCTATTTCTTGTAAGCTTCAGGAAATCCACTTGAATCCACCTCTCACAGGTCAAATGGCCTCAAGATAAGTACTGTCAGTTAACAGCCTGTTTCCTTCTCCAAATGCCCATTCCTGAGGGTAAATCTATTTCCCTTTCCTTGGTCCTGGAACTCCCCACCCCTCCACCAACTACCAAGACCTACATGGACCTACATGTTTCAAATGTACATCTCTCCCCCAGAAAAAGTTTTCTTTCCCTAAACTACTGTCTTCTAACAACCAGGTATTCTCAGAACCTACATCCAGAAAAGCTTGAAACAATTACTCACAGGTACTCCAGTTTACCACACTTACAGACATTTTTACTAGGCCTGCACTTTCCTAGCTGCAGATGGGCCCACAGAACCTGGACAGCAGTGAAACAACCTTCCTGGACTTGGGCAATATTCCAGCTTTTTGTCCACACCAATGTCAGATTTTTGCACCCCAATGTCAATAAGTAGTCATCAACAATTTCGGTGTCCTTTATTCATTTATAATCAAAAAAGGTTGGAAATTCTCAGCAGAGAGAGCACCGAGGGTCCTGAACCCTAATAGGCTAGCTGGTGATGGGTACTCATGAAGTCCTAAGAAATGTATCCAGCACAGAAGGATAGAGGGACAGAAGTGGTCCCCACGTGGCCAGGAAAGTCCTGGGCCATCGAGCAGGGAACTCAACTCTTGGGTTTTGGCACCATCTGATAGGTTATTTCTCCACTGGTGAAATGAGCCATTCAAGCCATATTATATTATATTATATTATATTATATTATATTATATTATATTATATTATATGCAGGTTTATTGGGACACTGCTTTCAGGAGAGTTCACTGGCCCCAAAGATTGAGGCCAGGGGAATCACCTTTGGAAGATGGGGAGGGGGAGGGGAAAGAGAGAGAAAAGGCGATCACAGCACAGAGAGAGAAGAGAAGAAGAGAGACCAAAATGTATGGATTATATAGGAAAGAGCCTCTGAGGGAAAGAGCATCCCAGCCCCTGGGCTGGAAAGTTCAGAGTTGGGGACAGGGTATGCTAAGTAGGGACTAAGAGATGCTGGGAGAACCTGGAGGCCAGGCCTGCTTTGAAATGTAAAATATGAGCCTCAGTCCCTTAACTCAGTCCCTGGGTTAAAACTAAACAATATCTACTTATTTGATAATGATAATAATGTAATTAAATATTTTTGTTTTAATTGGTTATAGAAGGAGTAGTGGATCTTTAAAAAAAAATGTAATGGCAACAGAAAGTACTTTAATCCTAGTCATTATACTTGGTTTTAATCAGTTATGAAATGTTTGTCTTGGTCTACAGCAAAGACTTTTTCAATTTTCTTATTAAAATAGTTATATTTTTAATAATACTTGGGCTTCTTTATTTTCCAGCCAGTCAGATGCTACAGTGAGTAATAAGCAGATAATATTTTTAAAGATTTATTTATTATTATATCTACGTACACTGTAACTGTCTTCAGATACTCCAGAAGAGGGCGCCAGATCTCATTACGGATGGTTGTGAGCCACCATGTGGTTGCTGGGATTTGAACTCAGGACCTTCCGAAGAGCAGTCAGTGCTCTTTACCGCTGAGCCATCTTTCCAGCCCAAGCAAATAATTTTTAAAGTACACATTGAATATTTTTTATTAAAAAGTTCTGTAACAATGGTACTTCTGAGCTATAGTGCATTTTTATATTTTAGCTATGCCCATATTATAAATGCAGCCAAAATTTATTGCATTTTTTTTTTTAGGCAACAAGTTTTTCTCTTGTGCCTTTTGGAAGGTTTGGTGGAATGGTTCGTATAGAGAAAATTACTTTATCCATATTTTTTTAACAGATACTCTTCTTAACTCAAGCAGAATGAGTCTGCATGCATCTCACTAACTTCCATAATGGCTTTTAAGCTTTGTACTAGAAACCTGTTACATGTGCCTGAGTGCTTAGACGTGGGTTTTCTAAAGTAATTGCCAGAGTTGTTAGAGTCAGCACTGACAAGCCAAGCTTACTCGTTGATCTTCAGTGGGCCATTAAACAGACAAGGAATAGTGAAAAGCTGAAAAAGAAGAGATGTATTTGATGTCACTGCATTGGGAAGAACTAAGGTCCATAGACCTTCGCAGCTCCATTTTCAGGGTCTGTTTGTGGGATTTTGATGGAAATAGAGGGAAGATGGATTTATAAGAAGGCAGTCCTAGTCAATATGTGGCCTCATCAACTCCAGTCCTTCCTGCCAAGTAATCTGACAATTTGTCGTAATTATGTGATTTTTTTTTTTTTCTGAGAGACAGGTTCCTCCACTGGTCAGTACCAGGCTTCAGCATTTTTATTTTCTCACCATGAAATTCCTGAGGAAAATCTAATCTCTTGATGATTATTTCAGTAGCTAAAGAGAGACACAAATGTCTTTTTTTTTAAGAATATTTTCATTTCTATCAAGATGATTACAGTAAATAAATCAGAATGTATAATATCAACTTCCAAAAATGGAAAAATAGATATTGAGGGAACATTCACTTGATTTTGAAAGAGACTCAATAATTGTATTTGACTGCTGGATTTCCATGTGCCCGTGATGACTCTCCACCAAGTAACAACATATAATATTTGGAAAACTCTACTCTGACTTTGTTGCCAAGGAATTCTTGGTTTTGCTTGCTTCCTACACAAGCATAGCTGTTGTAATTTTTTTAATTGTACAAGTAATGTGACTTTTCAGATTTATAAGTCTTAAATAAATAAATTTGAGTTATCGGTGTTTCTAAAGTTTGAGATGTAACATTTTTCCTTCCTGAGGGAGAAGCGACAGAAAACAAGCAGTATTTCATAAAGATACTAGTTAACTAATGAGCAAGTTCCCATTGTGGTACATCCGAACATACAAACCCACAACCCATGACTTTTGAATGTAATGGTGAAGCTCAAATCAGAGGTGACT
>LR754230.1:0-16686 GCA_902729485.2 Mus minutoides | reverse complement strand
GTTGGCCATCATTGGGAGGAGAGGCCCCTTGGTTATACAGACTCTATATGCCCCAGAACAGGGGAATGCCAGGGCCATTACGTGGGAGGGGGTGGGTAGGGGAGCAGGGCGGGGACGCGGGAGGGTAAGGGAAAATTTCTGGATAACATGTGAAATGTAAATGAAGAAAATATCTAATAAAGAGAGGAAAGAAAAAAAATTATTGGTTCCTTATTTTCCTGTATAATTGGGCTGATATAACAAAATACTTTAGGCTACATAGCTTTTAAACATCGGACACTTATTTCTCACAGTTTTGGTAGGCTGTTAATTCCATGTGTGTGTGGGGGGGGTGCTTTCCTTCTCTGCTGATTGGGGGCTTGTGTTCTGGTCCTTACCTTGTGGCTCTGTCCTCAGGTAGAGAACAGGCTCACATATCTACTGAATACTTGAAATATGTCTAGTGCTCAACCAAAGCAAAATTGGGCAAATGGGATGGCATCAAATTAAAATATCTGTACAGTAATAATTATAAAAGTATGTATATTTAGAACAGAAACATGTTGGATGCACCAATACAATTCTTATTTCTATTTCTTGTAAGCTTCAGGAAATCCACTTGAATCCACCTCTCACAGGTCAAATGGCCTCAAGATAAGTACTGTCAGTTAACAGCCTGTTTCCTTCTCCAAATGCCCATTCCTGAGGGTAAATCTATTTCCCTTTCCTTGGTCCTGGAACTCCCCACCCCTCCACCAACTACCAAGACCTACATGGACCTACATGTTTCAAATGTACATCTCTCCCCCAGAAAAAGTTTTCTTTCCCTAAACTACTGTCTTCTAACAACCAGGTATTCTCAGAACCTACATCCAGAAAAGCTTGAAACAATTACTCACAGGTACTCCAGTTTACCACACTTACAGACAGACATTTTTACTAGGCCTGCACTTTCCTAGCTGCAGATGGGCCCACAGAACCTGGACAGCAGTGAAACAACCTTCCTGGACTTGGGCAATATTCCAGCTTTTTGTCCAAACCAATGTCAGATTTTTGCACCCCAATGTCAATAAGTAGTCATCAACAATTTCGGTGTCCTTTATTCATTTATAATCAAAAAAAGTTGGAAATTCTCAGCAGAGAGAGCACCGAGGGTCCTGAACCCTAATAGGCTAGCTGGTGATGGGTACTCATGAAGTCCTAAGAAATGTATCCAGCACAGAAGGATAGAGGGACAGAAGTGGTCCCCACGTGGCCAGGAAAGTCCTGGGCCATTGAGCTGGGAACTCAACTCTTGGGTTTTGGCACCATCTGATAGGTTATTTCTCCACTGGTGAAATGAGCCATTCAAGCCATATTATATTATATTATATTATATTATATTATATTATATTATATTATATTATAGGCAGGTTTATTGGGACACTGCTTTCAGGAGAGTTCACTGGCCCCAAGGATTGAGGCCAGGGGAATCACCTTTGGAAGATGGGGAGGGGGAGGGGAAAGAGAGAGAAAAGGCGATCACAGCACAGAGAGAGAAGAGAAGAAGAGAGACCAAAATGTATGGATTATATAGGAAAGAGCCTCTGAGGGAAAGAGCATCCCAGCCCCTGGGCTGGAAAGTTCAGAGTTGGGGACAGGGTATGCTAAGTAGGGACTAAGAGATGCTGGGAGAACCTGGAGGCCAGGCCTGCTTTGAAATGTAAAATATGAGCCTCAGTCCCTTAACTCAGTCCCTGGGTTAAAACTAAACAATATCTACTTATTTGATAATGATAATAATGTAATTAAATATTTTTGTTTTAATTGGTTATAGAAGGAGTAGTGGATCTTTAAAAAAAAAATGTAATGGCAACAGAAAGTACTTTAATCCTAGTCATTATACTTGGTTTTAATCAGTTATGAAATGTTTGTCTTGGTCTACAGCAAAGACTTTTTCAATTTTCTTATTAAAATAGTTATATTTTTAATAATACTTGGGCTTCTTTATTTTCCAGCCAGTCAGATGCTACAGTGAGTAATAAGCAGATAATATTTTTAAAGATTTATTTATTATTATATCTACGTACACTGTAACTGTCTTCAGATACTCCAGAAGAGGGCGCCAGATCTCATTACGGATGGTTGTGAGCCACCATGTGGTTGCTGGGATTTGAACTCAGAACCTTCCGAAGAGCAGTCAGTGCTCTTTACCGCTGAGCCATCTCTCCAGCCCAAGCAAATAATTTTTAAAGTACACATTGAATATTTTTTATTAAAAAGTTCTGTAACAATGGTACTTCTGAGCTATAGTGCATTTTTATATTTTAGCTATACCCATATAATAAATGCAGCCAAAATTTATTGCATTTTTTTTTTTTAGGCAACAAGTTTTTCTCTTGTACCTTTTGGAAGGTTTGGTGGAATGGTTTGTATAGAGAAAATTACTTTATCCATATTTTTTAACAGATACTCTTCTTAACTCAAGCAGAGTGAGTCTGCATGCATCTCACTAACTTCCATAATGGCTTTTAAGCTTTGTACTAGAAACCTGTTACATGTGCCTGAGTGCTTAGACGTGGGTTTTCTAAAGTAATTGCCAGAGTTGTTAGAGTCAGCACTGACAAGCCAAGCTTACTCGTTGATCTTCAGTGGGCCATTAAACAGACAAGGAATAGTGAAAAGCTGAAAAAGAAGAGATGTATTTGATGTCACTGCATTGGGAAGAACTAAGAGGTCCATAGACCTTCGCAGCTCCATTTTCAGGGTCTGTTTGTGGGATTTTGATGGAAATAGAGGGAAGATGGATTTATAAGAAGGCAGTCCTAGTCAATATGTGGCCTCATCAACTCCAGTCCTTCCTGCCAAGTAATCTGACAATTTGTCATAATTATGTGATTTTTTTTTTCTGAGAGACAGGTTCCTCCACTGGTCAGTACCAGGCTTCAGCATTTTTATTTTCTCACCATGAAATTCCTGAGGAAAATCTAATCTCTTGATGATTATTTCAGTAGCTAAAGAGAGACACAAATGTCTTTTTTTAAGAATATTTTCATTTCTATCAAGATGATTACAGTAAATAAATCAGAATGTATAATATCAACTTCCAAAAATGGAAAAATAGATATTGAGGGAACATTCACTTGATTTTGAAAGAGACTCAATAATTGTATTTGACTGCTGGATTTCCATGTGCCTGTGATGACTCTCCACCAAGTAACAACATATAATATTTGGAAAACTCTACTCTGACTTTGTTGCCAAGGAATTCTTGGTTTTGCTTGCTTCCTACACAAGCATAGCTGTTCCCTAGCAGACCTTGTCAACTTTCTGACTTTGATCTGTCTTACTAGTTTCTACACCAAAGAGTAGTCCAAGAATTAGAACACGGTGAATTTAGACTATTTGTACTTATATTCTCATGAAAAGCTTTTCATTCTTTTGCACATTTAAACTCAATAGCCACAAAGATTTCAAACTCTACATTGTAAAAAGGAAGGACTCCCTCTTCGCTGTCTTTTGTTCGTCATAAAGTATTTCTATGATCAATTGATTACTCGTTCAAGGGTAACACCATGTAGGCTTGTATGTTTGGGTGTTGGGTACTGAAAACTTACATTACCACTTCGAGTTTAGTCTCCACTGATTTAAAAATTTTATGTGTTTATGTTGGGGGGTGGGGGCAGGTGTTGTACACATGAATTCAGTAGCTATAGGGGCCAAAGAGTGTCAGATACTTAGGAGCTGGAGCTAGAGTTACAAAGCTTGGCTTCTGGGAGCTGAACTCAGGTCTTGTGTAAGAGTAGTATGTGCCATGAGTCCTCTCTCCCTAGCGAAGACTACTGAAACCTTTCATAAGGATTAGTAAGAAGACAAGAAAGGCTTGGAGGAAAAGGAAGTACTGTGGTTTAAGCAAGCTGAGAAATGATGTATATTTATATTTGCAAAGCATGTGTTTATGTATAATATGTATACATAGGTGTATAGTTTGTATATATGTGTGTGAAGTGTAATTCTCTAATTTACATTGGCTATTTGAGATTTTGTATGTGCTTCATTTTCTTTAACAAATAACTCTTATTGTTTAGTCCTTAAGTTATTTTTCCCTAGTTGATTACTGCATGATTGTCTTATAGTAAGTTGGGAAATTTTTTCATCTGTTTTGGGAGACTTATTTCATCTTTGATGTAATTAATATATCTCCTAATATCCTGTAGCATGCAGATGTCAACCCTTTTCAGACAATGGATCGGATGATGGTAAATATGCGAAATGGTATACAGGAGTTACAAAGAAACTTTGTAAGTACTAAAAATAAACTGATGAGAATATTATTTTTAGTTATTGGTATCCTATATTATAGTAACTTTCAAACATCTTAAACCATAGTTAAAATAGCAAAAATAAACTTTACGCAATTGACACATACAGTACTTATATATTTTGTACCTGAAACAAATGTTTAAGTGGTTATATTGTGTCAGGATATTATAATATCAGCTTGCGGATATTTTCATAGTCAATAAAAAACTTATAATTATATATCACTTATTTTAAGACTTATAAATCTGAAAAGTCACATTACTTGTACAATTAAAAAATTACAATCTCACTGGGTGTGGTGGTGCATGCCTTTAATCCCAGCACTCCGGAGGCAGAGGCAGGTGGATTTCTGAGTTCAAGGCCAGCCTGGTCTACAGAGTGAGTTCCAGGACAGCCAGGGCTACACAGAGAAACCCTGTCTTGAAAACAAACAAACAAACAAACAAACAAACAAAAAATTATAATCTCGATATGTTTTTCTGAGCTTGTAAATGAACATTTTTTATAAATTTACATGTTTTATTATTATCTCTTTACTTCAAAATTCACTGGATGCTAGCAACTGAGTTTTAATATTTTAAAAAATCTTTGAAAACAGAAATGATTTGTATGCTGGATTATATCCAAACACTCTAAATATTTTAAACAAATACTAATATTTCTACTGCTGTACTTATAATAGTAGGGTCAAAACAAGTAACTTGGTTTGATTTAAAGGTGACCTATTCATTCCAATATCCATTGGAATTCTATGGATCATTTAACAATGCCAAATCTAGGGCATTAGTGGTGGGTTTTGGAGTGTGTCAATCTGATACCCAAAGAAAGCATGAAATTTCCTGGTACATACCTAATTCACTTGATCTTGATTGGCAAAGCTGTACAAGAAATAGTCTCTGCCTAAGGGGCTCTAGCATCTTTATTTAAATCTAAGCTACACAGACTCAGATTATGTGAATCACTTGTAGAACATTAGCACTAAAATGGAAGTAGATTAGGACATTAGGTTCCATTAGGACATCAACTATATAGCTAATATTGTTGCTTCTTGGCATTCAATCTTCATATTTGATGAGAATCTTACAATTTTCTTTGTCTCTAGGGCCAACTTTCAATGGATCCAAATGGGCATTCATTTTGTTCTTCCTCTGTTATGACCTACTCCAAAGTAGGAGATGAACCACCAAAGGTTTTCCAGGCCTCAACTCAAACCCGTAGGGCTCCAGGAGGAGTAAGTTTTTGTTACTGTTTTTTTTTTAGATGAAGTCTTCCTGAGTGACTTCAGCTGGTCTCAAACTTCCCCAGACCTGCTTCAGTCTCTTACATCTGCAATTGCTGGTATTAACTATCATGCCTGGCATTGAAGATTTTTTAAACATTCTTAGCATTTTAGTAAGTTATGGAAAAAGTATATTGTCTAACAGTGGCAGGGACAGGAGGGAGGCAAGGGGATAAGATGCTCATCACTATGGAAACCTTAAACTTAGGATAGACTAAAGGGGAGATTTTCCCCCAAGAACTCTGTGGAGATGGACGTAAGAAGACAAGGAAAAGAAATCGTCCATGTAGCTAAACCAGACTTAGAATAAAAGGGATAATACAGTAAGAGCAAATCCGAGAACCAGCTGAAGTTCATGGCCTAGGCATTTATTAATAAATAATTAGTCTCAGTCATTATTTCTGGGAATTAAGTGATAGGGAGGAAAAACAATTTTTTAAATACTGACCCATAGTAATGAAAGTTCTTGGATTCTACAAACTGATATGAAAATTCCCATTTTTTTCATTATCTTGTAGGTTATACTAAGATTTTAGAATCACTGAATAATGATTATAAAGTAATTCCAAATTTCAGTTCTGACATATAAACATACCTATTAGTGGTCTCTTTGCATTATTTAGCAAATTTGCTGCCATTTTAGTTTGATGAACATGGTGAAGTCTTAAACTAAATATAATTATAGATGTCAAACAGAAAAACATAATAATAATCTTTGGCTAGTATAAACATCCTAGTAATACTTCTGTGGAGTTTGTAGGTAGGAGTCATGAGAACTAGCCCTTCAACATAATTGATGAGTAAGTAGTTACACTTACTAGCTTCTATCCATTACATTGTCAAAGACAATGTTGAAGATTTTATATAGCCAAGTTTTGTATAACATTGTTTTAATATTTTATTATGACTTGGAAAAGGTTAAATTGTAAATTGTTGAAGAAATATTAGCGACTTTATTAACTTACCAGGTTGATAATAGAACTGAATATAGTTACTCATTTCATTAATTATGCAAAATAATGATCATTGGAGCAGCAAATCCACAGCTTTACTTCATAAATGGACCTGACAAATACAGAATGGGATCCATTCTATTATAGTTAAGTATTAACTAAATAATGTTCGCTGTATTCTTAAAGGTAAAAGAAACCAGAAAAGCAATGAGAGATTCTGACAGCGGACTAGAAAGAATGGCTGTTGGTCATCACATCCATGACCGAGGTCATGTCATTAGGAAGTCGAAGAACAGCAAGACTGGAGATGAAGAGGTCAACCAGGAGTTCATCAATATGAATGAAAGTAAGTCACCACACACAAAATTAATTGTCAAAGTTCAAATAGTAGCTACATTTCTAAAACTTCATGAATGTTACTTTTATTAAGATAGCTTAGAAGAATTTAAAATTACTAACATTATTAATTGACAAAGTATTCATTCATTTTGTCTAAATACTAACCAAGTTTTTTGTGCTTTACTTTGAATTATATTGAAATGTCAGTACATTTATCTTAAATTTTCAGAAAGTACTTTGAATAATGTTTTCTCATAGTAAAGAGCTTATATTAATGCATCATTCAGAAAAAGAAATTATATTTGAATTAGATAAAATTTTTTCCAACTTTTATTAGATATTTTCTTCATTTATATTTCAAGTGTTATCCAGAAAGTTCCCTATACCCTCCCCCCTCCCGGCCCTGCTCCCCTACACACCCACTCCCACATCTTGGCCCTAGCGTTCCCTGTACTGGGGCATATAAAGTCTGCATGACCAGGGGGGCTCTCTTCCCAATGATAGCCAACTAGGCCATCCTCTTCTATATATGCAGCTAGAGACATGAGCTCAGGGGGTACTAGTTAGTTCATGTTATTCTTCCACCTATAGGGTTGAAGACCCCTTCAGCTCCTTGGGTACTTTTTCTAGCTCCTTCCTTGGGAACCCTGTGTTCCATCTATTAGCTGACTGTGAGCATTCAGCTCCATGTTTGCGAGGCCCTGGTATAGTCTCCCACGAGACAGCTATATCCGGGCCCTTTCAGCACTATCTTGCTGGCATATGCTATAGTGTCTATGTTTGGTGGCTGATTGTGGGATGGATCCCTGGCAGCCGCAGTCATTGGGCCCATCCTTTGGATTCAGCTTCACACATGATCTCTGTAACTCCTTCAATGTGTGCTTTGTTCTTAATTCTAGGAAGGGGTGACGTGTCCACATTTTGATCTTCCTTCTTCTTGAGTTTCATGTGTTTAGTAAATTGTATCTTGGGTAGTCTAGGTTTCTGGGATAATATCCACATATCAGTGAGTACATGTTATGTGAGTTCTTTTGTGATTGGGTTACCTCACTCAGGATGATGGCCTCCAGATCCATCCATTTGCCTAGGAATTTCATATATTTATTGTTTTTAATAGCTGAGTAGTACTCCATTGTATAAATATACCAAATATTTTGTATCCATTCCTCTGTTGAGGGACATCTGGGTTCTTTCCAGCTTCTGGCTATTATGAATAAGGCTGCTATGAACATAGTGAAACATGTGTCCTTTTTACCAGATGGAATATCTTCTGGATATATGCCCAGTAGAGGTATTGCAGGATCTTCCGGTAGTACTATGTCCAATTTTCTGAGGAACCGCCAGATTGATTTCCAGAGTGGTTGAACAAGCTTGCATTCCCACCAACGATGGAGGAGTGTTCCCCTCTCTCCACATCCACACCAGCATCTGCTGTCACCTGAATTTTGATATTAGCCATTCTTACTGGTGTGAGGTGGAATCTCAGGGTTGTTTTGATTTGCATTTCCCTGATGATTAAGGATGTTGAACATTTTTTCATGTGCTTCTCAGCCATTCGGTATGCCTCAGTTGAGAATTCTTTAACTCTGTGCCCCACTTTTTAATGGGGATATTTGATTTTCGGTTGTCCACCTTCTTGAGTTCTTTATATATATTGGATATCAGCCCCCTATCTGATTTAGGATTGGTAAAGATCCTTTCCCAATCTGTTGGTGGCCCTTTTGTCTTGTTGACAGTATCTTTTGTCTTACAGAAGTTTTGCAACTTTATGAGGTCCCATTTGTCAATTCTTGATCTTACAGCACAAGCCTTTGCTGTTTTGTTCAGGAATGTTTCCCCAGTGCCCATATCTTCGAGGCTTTTCCCCACTTTCTCCTCTATAAGTTTCAGTGTCTCTGGTTTTATGTGGAGGTCCTTCAACCACTTAGACTTGACCTTAGTACAAGGAGATAAGAATGGATCAATTCCCAGTCTTCTACATGATAGCTGCCAGTTGTGCCAGCATCATTTGTTGAAAAGGCTGTCTTTTTTCCACTGGATAGTTTTAGCTCCCTTGTCAAAGATCAGGTGACCATAGGTGTGTGGATTCATTTCTGGGTCTTCGATCCTATTCCATTGATCTACCTGTCTGTTGCTGTACCAGTACCATGCAGTTTTTGTTACGATTGCTCTATAGTACAGCTTGAGGTCAGGCATGGTGATTCCACCAGAGGTTCTTATATTGTTGAGAAGAGTTTTTGCTAGTCTAGGTTTTTTGTTATTCCAGATGAACTTGCTAATTGTGTTTTCTAGATCCTTGAAGAATTGAGTTGGAATTTTGATGGGGATTTTGTGGGCTTGTTAGGGGGCACTTATTACCAAACCTAACAGCTCAAGTCTAACCATCAAGGTCCTACATGGTAAAGGCGAGAACCTACTCTTAGAAGGCCAAAACACATTCACAAATACACACACATAGAAATAATAACTATAATAAAGTATTCTTAGCCGTGCGTGGTGGTGCATGCCTTTAATTCCAGCACTCGGGAGGCAGAGGCAGGCGGATTTCTGAGTTCGAGGCCAGCCTGGTCTACAAAGTGAGTTCCAGGACAGCCAGGGATACACAGAGAAACCCCGTCTCGGAACACCCCCCCCCAAAAAAAATAAAAGTATTCTTATGGCATAAGAGGAAAGCCAAATAACTTGAGCTTTCTTTACTATAATCATTGTGATCTTATTAAAATATGTACAGAGTCTCCTATAGTCATGGGTCAGTCGTTAAGACTATATACTACTCTTAGAGAAGACCCTAGTTTGATTCCCACTATCAGGATGTAGTGAGCAGAGGGAAGCCCTAAACAAGTGAAGTCCTAAATGAATGTATATCATTGATGTGGGTACAGCTATGACAAGGACCAAGGCCTCAGACCAAGGAGAAATTGGCAAAAGCATTCCCCACATGGGTTAGCTTAGGCATTGGCAGAGTCTTCTTCCTCAAGTCCAAGTGTGAATGTTTAAAGTGTGTACAAAAACTAACAACATCAGCTCCCTCCTCCTGGATGTTTTAGACTACTTGTCTCCAGATACCTCTCGTGGATACTAGCTAACCCCTCCCACTGTGCTGCTCAGTAAAAGCAGTGAGGTTTCTAGGTTGTTGTTTGAGGGTAGTTGGTGCTACTCCAACAGAGTGCTTATATCCCATCTGACCCCAGCTTTTCTGTGTGTGTGTGTGTGTGTGTGTGTGTGTGTCTATTTGTCATTTCTTTATTCACTTGCAGGCCCTAGTCAGGGTTCCAGGGCCATCCTGTGTGGGATGAATCATCAGGTGGCTCACAAGTACTTGTAACTAAGGGCACCAGCACTTATATGTGCTTATCCACACATAAACATGTAATTTAAAAAATAAGTTATATACATGTGTAGATATGTACACTGAGTATTTTGTTATATGTTGGAAAAATCAAGTTTAAGATTTTTTTTTATAAAGGTAATATAAACGGTATCTATGTGTTGTTTTTATGGAAGTTAATTTACCTACTTCATGACATCATAAATTGAGTGTTAGGAAATTGACACCAAGCTTAAGAAGTCATTAGGAACATGAAGCACTGAATAGAAATGCAAGCTCCTGAAGGAGTGTCCGAGAACATAGAGAACATTATAGTCATTGTGAAATGATTCAAAACATCATGGTCATTATGAGGTGATTCAAAAAGAGATTTCATAAATTAGTATACTTGAGCCATCTAGTCCATATAGAATAATAGGATAATCAAGAAGGTAAAGAAGAACGATATTTTCAGTAACCAGATAGTGAATAAGAGGGACCTATTGCAGCAGCTTCTGCCTCTGCTGTAAGGTTAGGCTACATGAAGTGTGTGATGACCCAAGGCAATACTTAGAGAAGAAACCTAAGTATTCATTCCCTTTATTTCAATATTTAATATAGGTGATGCTCATGCTTTTGATGACGAGTGGCAAAATGAAGTTCTGAAGTACAAGCCTATTGGACGGTCAGGAAACACTGGAATGCGAAGTGTGGGTCATGAGCATCCAGGGTCACGGGAACTCAAAAGGAGGTAACAGTTGTTTCTAAAAAAAAAACTGTGCTTTTAAAGAGATTTACAAGTTATGTAGACTAGGTTGTGGAGATAGTTCATTCAGTAAGGGTTCTGCCATATAATCAATATGTTTAATCCTCCAAACGTACATTAAAAAAAGAAAGTAGCCTGACACAGTAGCATGCACCTGTAATCCAAACACTGTGGAAGAAGAGACAGACAGATACCTAGCTTGCACACTTATGCACATACACACCAATGTGAACCTACCCACACATATGTACTCTCATCCTCATACACAAACACAACAATTAAAGAGTTGCGTTACCTCTTATAGAATTCTTAAGAATATCCAATTTGTATCTTTTATGAAAAAAAAGGAAGTTTATATTGAATCTAAGTAGTCCATACAAATCAAAGTTTGTTTTTGAAAACCAACAAATACTATTTTAGACCTGCACTTAATCATCAGGAAAAATACAGATAACAACAACCCTAAGGAAATTTTACATACTATGATATATATATCGTAAAACAGTTCCTAATGTAAATGTTCAAAGTCATGCATTTCACACAAAGTTTAGATATAGACAGTATAAGGGAAAAGATTTTGTATTTTAAGAAAAAACTTAACTTTCTTGCCAAGTCAAAAATTTAAAATGAATTTAAATACTTTCATAAAATGTAATATTATTGTGTAGTTATTTAATGTAATTTGATATTTCATATGCACTAGATATTTTTTATAAAAACTTTAATCTTTGAAATTGCTTTTGGAATAACCAGAAAATTTTTGTTGAAACCATGTATGAAAATTTATAGCTTTAGATCATTTAGTACATATTCTGAAGTTAATGCAAGTTCTTAGGAGAAACTTCAAGTTTCTTGAAACAGAATAACTCTTGAAATAGAAATCTAGTGTAGGCTCCAAGAGAGTACAGGATTGGAGAAGGCCTCATGGAACCAGTGCTGGACAAATGGGTATCAAGTACTTCGGAAGCCTTGTATAAAATTCCATGAGCTGGCATTGTTTCTTTGAAAGTACTTGTTTAGTAATTTAGAGCCTGAATACTTTCTATAAAAAGACTTGTCTATCTTTTTGGTAATATTTGTCTCACATTAAAAGCTTATGGTTAAACACTGTTCAAAGTTTAGATATTTATATAATACAAAATCTAGGTCCCAGTTAGAGAAAGTATGTTCATTTCAGATGTTCTGTAAATCTATGGCCCTAGCAACTGCATTTTTCTCTCAGTAGTTCTGTCCAGTAGAATTTTCAGAAGTGAATTACTACGTAATAAAATGTGCTGGCCAACATGCTAACTACTAGATATGCGTGACTATTGATTCCCTTTGATCCTTCAGTGGCACAACTCAGGAGCTGAATTAAGTATAAATATCACTTATGGCTACCATTTTTAACAACTCTGTTTAAGCTGCAAGTGATTCGGTAAATCTTAGAGAATAGCTCCTACTTTCTTATATGTTCAATAAAGTAGTTTTCTAAAGTTGTTAAGGAACTTTAAAGATAAAACTCTAAATTACAGTGGCTTTTAACTTATTTGCAGTGACTTATAACTCATTGAGTATTTTTAAATGGTATTAATAATCATATGTATATTTCTTAGAGAGAAGATTCATCGAAATTCAGCCATTGAGAGTGGAAGAAACTCAAACATTTTTGTGGACAAACTCAATGTCAAAGGATCACCTGTGAAAATCACCAAAAAATAAATAGCCCTGCATTTCATTTCTTTAGTTGGTTATTTTAACAAAGTCATGGCATGGTGCTAGAAAATACACAAAAGACCAATCTCCTGTTGTTAAATCAATGCTGTACTTTGCAACTTTCTTCCAAATATGAATGTTCTTATAAGTTTTAGCTTTACATTGTTCATACCTTAGGAATAAAATATTGGATGTTCAACAATGTGGTTAAATTGGTCAACCGTCTATATAAAACTCTTTAAAATAAAACACATGCTGATTTCACTTTCTCAGTTATTTTGATATAATAATATATAAATAAAACTGACTCATACAGTATATATTTTAATAATAGATATACTACATATATCCATAATGTAAATCCATAAGCCCTTGCATACTTACCATGGTGATGGTTCCGTGTACTGGTGAATTGTTAAACTGCTCTGAGCTTGCTGCACATGCCCAAGAGCTCTGGATTTATGAATGAAGGACACACACATACAAACCACACAGCGTTATTTTTAATATGCCTTACTAGCTCAATGGTTGGGCACTTCTAAAGTCCCTGTGGTTAGCACACACTCCCCTCCAGTATTCCTGAGTTAACACAACACGTTCTAAATCTATCTCTGCTAAAAGAGACCGAATTAGGGGAGTAGCCCTGACTCTTAATTCTGCTCTCTCTCTCTCTCTCTCTCTCTCTCTCTCTCTGCTTCCCTGTCATGGCTTGGTCCATCCTAAGCCCTTCTCATGGGAGAATTCCTTCTTCCTCCTGCATTTCTTGCCCCAAAATCCTAAATATTCTGCCTCTTTCACCCTGCCCATTTCTTAGCCTTTGAATTTTTATTGATTAATTAAAAGGAGGATGGGGAAAGGGACCCTCAACGTTTGGACATGCAGATTCCTGTGTGATTTGGGGAGCTGAATTAAGACAAAGCATTAGTACCAATACCCAAAAGTGATGAACTGGTTCTGTCACTTAGTTCAGTATACAAAAGTAAGATATTAAAATAAAATACATCCAGTGTCTGCTAACACCACAGTGTAAATCAAAGTGTAGTATTTCTCAAATTTTATAATGTTCTATATGACTAGCTAGCTTGCTTAAAACCTTAAAATAATAAAACTATGTTAGTGATCCAGGCATGGTGGCTCAGACCTCTGATCCAGAAATCTTAGAGGGTGAGGCAGGAGAATTGCCGTGACTTTGACCAGAACCTGATATCTTATTCTCTGGGATAGAGTTTTTAATTATGTCTCTGCTCAGACGCGTCCTCTCGTGAACCCGACGTCTTCATTGTCGAAGAACCTGTCCTAGGGAAGACCGGAAGTAGAAGTGGGTCCTCCGTCTCGACTCGAGGTCTGGAGACACGTGGAAGGGATGTTCTCCTCTCGAACGGACGTCTGTCAGCTCTGACCACTGAGAGACTAAGGAGAGAGTTGGACTCCCAGGAGTGCTGACAAAGGCTAACAGAATAACAGGAGGAAAGAGCTCCAGCCAGGGACAGCTATAAAAACTAACACCAGAGATTATCAGATGGTGAAAGGCAAATGTAAGAATCTTACTAACAGAAACCAAGAACACTTAGCATCATCAGAACCCAGCACTCCCAACACAGCAAGTCCTGGATACTCCAACACACTCGAAAAGCAAGGTTCGTGTTTAAAATTATATCTCGTGATGCTGGTAGAGGATTTTAAGAAGGACATTAATAACTCACTTTAAGAAATAGAAGAGAACACTGCTAAACAGGTATAAGTCCTTAAAGAGGAAGCACAAAAATCCCTTAAAGAATTACAGGAAAACACAACCAAACAGGTGATGGAATTGATCAAAACCATCCAAGATCTAAAAATGGAAATAGAAGCAATAAAGAAAACCCAAATGGAGACAACTCTGGAAATAGAAATTCTAGGAAATAAATCAGTAATCATATATATTAGCATCAGCAACAGAATACAAGAGATGGAAGAGAGAATCTCAGGTGCAGAAGATTCCATAGAGAACATGGACATAACAATCAAAGAAAATGCAAAAAGATCCTAACTCAAAATATCCAGGAAATCTAGGACACAATGAGAAGACCAAACCTAAGGATAATAGGTATAGATGAGAATGAAGATTTTCAACTTAAAGGGCCAGTAAATATCTTCAACAAAATTATAGAAGAAAACTTCCCTAAAGAAAGAGATGCCCAAGAACATACAAGAAGCCTACAGAACTCCAAATAGACTAGACCAGAAAAGAAAATCCTCCTGATACATAATAATCAGAACAACAATGTACTAAATAAAGATAGAAAATTAAAAGCAGTAAGGGAAAAAGTTCAATATATAAAGGCAGACCTATCAGAATTACACCTGACTTCTCACCAGAGACTATGAAAGGCAGAAGATCCTGAACAGATGTTTTACAGACCCTAAGAGAACACAAATGCCAGCACGGGCTATTATACCCAGCAAAACCCTCAAATACCATAGATGGAGAAACCAAAGTATTCCATGACAAAACCAAATTCACAAAATATCTTTCCATGAATCCAGCCCTTCAAAGGATAATAAAGGGAAAACACCAACACAAGGAAATCATGCCCTAGAAAAAGCAAGAAAGTAATCCTTTAACAAACCTAAAAGAAGACAGCCACAAGAACAGAATCCCAACTCTAACAACAAAAATAACAAGAAGCAACAATTTTCTTTAAGATCTCTTAATATCAATGGACTCAATTCCCCAGTAAAAAGACATAGACTAACAGACTGGCTACACAAACAGGACCCAATATTTTGCTGCTTACAGGAAACCCACCTCAGGGAAAAAGGCTGAACAATTTTCCAAGCAAATGGTCCAAAGAAAGAAGCTGGAGTAGCCATTCTAATATCAAATAAAATCGACTTTCAACCCAAAGCTATCAAGACAAGGAGGTGCACTTCATACTCATCAAAGGTAAAATCTTCCAAGATGAACTCTCAATTCTAAATATCTATGCTCCAAATGCAAGGGCAGCCACATTCATTAAAGAAACTATAGTAAAGCTCAAAGCACACTTTGCACCTCACACAATAATAGTGGGAGATTTCAACACCCCATTCTCATCAATGGACAGATCCTGGAAACAGAAACTAAACAGACACATTGAAACTAACAGAAGTTATGTAACAAGTGTATTTAACAGATATCTACAGAACACTTTATCCTAAAACAAAAGGATATACCTTCTCAGCACCTCATGGTACCTTCTCCAAAATTTACCATATAATTGGTGATAAAACAGGCCTCAACATATAGAAAAATATTGAAATTATTCCATGCATCCTATCAGATCACCACAGATCTTCAATAACAACTTAAACACTAAAAAGCCAACATTCACATGCAAGCTGAACAACACTCTATTCAATGATACCTTGGTCAAGAAAGAAATAAAGACTTTTAGAGTTTAATGACAATGAAGTCACAGCATACTCAAACTTATGGGACACAATGAAAGCAGTACTAAGAGGAAAACTCATAGCTCTGAGTGCCTCCAAAAAGAAACTAGAGAGAGCATATACTACCAGCTTGACAGCACACCTAAAAGTTCTAGAACAAAAGAAAGCAAATTCCCAAGAGAAGAAGACTACAGGAAATAATCAAACTTAGGGCTGAAATCAACCAAGTGGAAACAAAAATAACTATTCAAAGAATCAACCAAACCAGGAGCTGGTTCTTTTAGAAAATCAACAAGATAGATAAACCCTTAGCCAGACTAACTAGAGGGCACAGGGACAGTATTCTAATTAACAAAATCAGAGCCCCTTCCGGTCGGGTCCTGTGCACCTGCACCAGCCCAGGGCTCGGGCACAGGCTCTGCGCACTCTCCCCTGGACTCCCCAGGCTGTTGGGACCACAGGCTGTCTTGGGACCACAGGTGAGCAGCTGAAGGAAGCATCTGTTCCTGCCCAATCCCGTGCGACCTGAGTCACCAGCCAGGACAGAGATAAACGCCCAGACCATTTCAGACTCTCCCTTCTGGCCTGCACCAACACCAGGTCTCCTTGGTTAGAGATGGCAGGAGGTAAGCGCAGGAACAGAAACAACAGAATC
>LR754229.1:31096-77429 GCA_902729485.2 Mus minutoides | reverse complement strand
AGAAGCACTTGAAAAAATGTTCAACATCCTTAATCATCAGGGAAATGCAGATCAAAACAACCCTGAGATTCCACCTCACACCAGTAAGAATGGCTAAGATCAAAAATTCAGGTGACAACAGATGCTGGTGTGGATGTGGAGAAAGGGGAACACTCCTCCATTGTTGGTGGGAATGCAAGCTGGTTCAACCACTCTGGAATTCAGTCTGGCGGTTCCTCAGAAAATTGGACATATTACTACCGGAAGATCCTGCAATACCCCTACTGGGCATATATCCAGAAGATGTTCCATCTGGTAATAAGGACACATGTTTTACTATGTTCATAGCAGCCTTATTCATAATAGCCAGAAACTGGAAAGAACCCAGATGTCCCTCAACAGAGGAATGGATACAAAAAATTTGGTATATTTACACAATGGAGTACTACTCAGCTATTAAAAACAATAAATATATGAAATTCCTAGGCAAATGGATAGATCTGGAGGCCATGATCCTGAGTGAAGTAACCCAATCACAAAAGAACTCACATAACATGTACTCACTGATACGTGGATATTAGCCCAGAAACCTAGACTACCCAAGATACAATTTACTAAACACATGAAACTCAAGAAGAAGGAAGATCAAAATGTAGACACGTCACCCCTTCCTAGAATTAAGAAGAAAGCACACATTGAAGGAGTTACAGAGATCATGTGTGAAGCTGAAACCAAAGGATGGACCCAATGACTGTGGCTGCCAGGGATCCATCCCACAATCAGCCACCAATCATAGACACTATAGCATATGCCAGCAAGATAGTGCTGAAAGGGCCCGGATATAGCTGTCTCATGGGAGACTATACCAATGCCTGGCAAACATGGAGGTGGAAGCTCACAGTCAGCTATTAGATGGAATACAGTGTTCCCAAAGAAGGAGCTAGAGAAACTACCCAAGGAGCTGAAGGGGTCTTCAACCCTATAGGTGGAAGAATATCATGAACTAACTAGTACCCCCTGAGCTCATGTCTCTAGCTGCATATATAGAAGAGGATGGCCTAGTTGGCCATCATTGGGAAGAGAGGCCCCTTGGTCATGCAGACTTTATATGCCCCAGTTCAGGGGAATGCCAGGGGCAAGATGTGGGAGTGGGTGGGTAGGGGAGCAGGGCCGGGAGGGTGGAGGGTATAGGGACCTTTCTGGATAACTCTTGAAATGTAAATGAAGAAATTATTTAATAAAAAATAGAAAAAAAAAGAAAAAAAATTCATGGTTTTATCATTATACCCCTAGATGTGCATTCATTCATATGTTTTTCACGTAGTGTTTGTAATCCAACTTTTGGCTTGATTCTTTAACCAACTTTAGAAGAATTGGCTGTTATTTCTTCATATATTTGCTCTGCCCAATCCTATTTATCTTCATTTTCTGAGGTAAATATTGGAAGTGTTTGGTTGTTGTTGTTGTTGTTGTTGTTGTTGTTGTTGTTGCTGCTGCTGTTGTAATTGGTGCAATTTGTTTTTGAGACAGTTCTGGTGGGTAAGGAAAGTGGTGTTCAGAAAGAAAATTCAGATATACTCTTTACTTTTTTTCTCACTAATAATAGTTATCCCTGGTTATCCTTCTAACTAATTTTTCTGATGGAGCAATGATTTTCTTTAATTTTTGCTAGGTCTATTTTTATCAGATACCAGATATTACATATCTAGTTTGTTATTCATGTCTAGTTTGCTATCTGGATATTCCATATCTAGATTGCTATTGAACAATCATTCTTAACATTCCTATTATTGTGACCCTTTAATACAGTTCCTCATGTTGTGGTGCCTCCCAGTCATAAATTTATTTTTATTGCTACTTCATGATTTGAATTTTGCTACTGTTGTGAAGCATAGTATAAATGTATGTTTTGCATGGTTAAAGCCATCCCTGTGAAAGGGTCATTCAACCTTAAAGGAGTTCAACCTACCAGCTGAGAACTGCTATGATAGTTTCAATATAATGTAATATTTTTTCCATAGACAAAACTACTTAATCTTATAACAACTGGTTGATGATGAATCAAGGTTCGATTTCCAGCTTTGCTAACTTTACTCTGGCTTTACTCCTGGGATAATTCTCTCAAGGCATCTGGATGAAGTCTTGAGAGATGTTCATACTCATCCTTCATTTAGAATCTCAAACTCCAAATTTTTCTGCCAAGACCTATTAAGTAAATGCTAATGTCACTTAGTTTTCCTGTTGATTTCTTTCTGATTAGCTTTGTTTCTAGCACTGGCAGTCTAGAAATCAGAAAATGCTTCCAGGCATACAGAGTTCTGGGCTCATTTCCTATAATTTAACTTTTCTCTAAGATATTGGCTTCCTTAACTCTTGTATGTGTTAGAAGTTCTTTGAAAGCTGTCGATTTTATTTTCACTTTATTTAAATTGTCTATTTTTTTTAGAAAAGTTGGTTTGCTGCATGCTGATATGTTATTGTTAGAAACAGAAGTCAAACTTTATAATTATGTGACATTTTAATTGTTTGAAATGTGCAATATCCTTGTATACTTTGAGAAGTGGTAATTGAATAATTGTTTAGTGAGTAATTGCAATAATTTGGCCTGTGAGTTTGTTATTTTTGATGATATTTTACCAAATACAAGCTATGCCAAATACCGATGTCATATTAATGCAGCCTAAGTTGCATAATTAGATAATTAAAATTTACATAAAATGCACTCTCCCAAAATCTCTAAAACTGTCAAACTAAACTTAAGATGACAAATCTCTGCTTAAATAGTAGTGTGAATAGGGTTCCATTATAACCTTATTTTGACACATAAGCAAGAAGTGTATCACTTAACCTTGTACCTTCTATGCATTTGGAGATTTATAATCCTTTTACTTCTTAAGATTTTAAATGTTAACGTTTCAGAATATACTTATGTATAAATGATCATATTAAAGAGTGTAAACAAGTTGGTAGAAACAGTCACTATGATTGCAAACTGTAGACTAACACAAATGCTTTTACCGCTTCTTCAAAACAAGGGTTTGTTATTATCAGGGAAGGATTTGGATTTGAAGTTTAAGAAGTAATCCTTTCGTTGTTAGTAATTAAAATTTAGCACAAAGCAAAATTAATCCAGACAGACTTTATTTGCTTGTGTCTTTGTCACTTCAGGATACTATAACAAATCATCATAGTTTAAGTAGCTGAAACAATATTTAGCTCTGATAGTTCTGAAAGTTGGTACCCTAAATCGAATTGTCAAGATATTCTGTGCTTGGAGATGTTCTGCTTCCTGGTTTGAAGAAACCCATCTTTATTTTGGGTTTTCATAAGGTATGAGGCATATAGGAGCTCATTGGATTTGTTTTATAAAGATACTGATCTCACACAGGAGAGCTCCACATCTATGGACTAACTATCTCCCACAGGTTCCATCTCCAAACACGGCCACACTAGGTATTCAAATATAAATATATATAAACAAACTCAAAGACAAAAACCACATGATCATCTTGTTAGATGCTGAGAAAGCGTTCAACAAATCCAACACCCCTTCATGATAAAAGTTTTAGAAAGATCAGGAACTCAAAGCCCATACCTAAACAAAATAAAAGCATTATTTTGCAAACCAGTAGCTAATATCAAACTAAATGGTAAGAAACTAGAAGCAATCCCACTAAAATCAGAGACTAGACAAGGCTGCCCACTCTCTTCCTAGCTAGTAAATATAGTACTTGAAGTCCTAGACAGAGCAATTAGACAACAAGAAGAGAACAAAGGAATACAAATTGGAAAGGAAGAAGTCAAAATATCACTATTTGCAGATGATATGATAGTATATATAAGTGACCCCAAAAATTCTACCAGAGAACTCCTAAACCTGATAAACAACTTCAGTGAAGTAGTTGGATATAAAATAAACTCAAACAAATCAGTGGCCTTTTTCTATACAAAGAATTAACAGGCTGAGAAAGAAATTAGGGAACGAACACCCTTCTCAATAGTCACAAATAATATAAAATTCCTTGGAGTGACTCTAACTAAGGAAGTGAAAGGTCTGTAGGATAAGAAGTTCAAGTCTCAGAAAAAAGAAACCAAAGAAGATCTCAGAAGATAGAAAGATCTCTCATTCTCATGGATTAGCAGGATTAATACAGTAAAAATGGCTATCTTGCCAAAAGCAATCTACAGATTCAATGCAATCACCATCAAAATTCCAGCTCAGTTCTTCACAGAGTTAGAAAGGGCAATTTGCAAATTCATCTGGAATAACAAAAATCCTAGGATAGCAAAAACTATTCTCAACAATTAAAGAACCTCTGGTGGAATCACCATGCCTGACCTCAAGCTGTACTATAGAGCAATTGTGACAAAAACTGCATGGTACTGGTACAGTGACAGAGAGCTAGATCAATGGAATAGAATTGAAGACCCAGAAATGAACTCACACTCCTATGGTCACTTCATCTCTGACAAAGGAGCTAAAACCATCCAATGAAAAAAAGACAGTATCTTCAACAAATGGTGTTAGCTCAACTGGCTTTAGCATGTAGAAGAATGAGAATGGATTCATTCTTATCTCCTTGTACAAAGCTCAAGTCTAAGTGGATCAAAGAACTCCACATTATACCAGAGACACTGGAACTTATAGAGGAGAAAGTGGGGAAAAGCCTTGAAGATATGGGCACAGGGGAAAAATTCCTGAACAGAACAGCAATGGCTTGTGCTGTAAGATCAAGAATGGGACCTCATAAAATTGAAAAGCTTCTGTAAGGCAAAGGACACTGTCAATAAGACCAAAAGACCAACTGATTCAAGAAAGATCTTTACCAATCCTAAATCAGATAGGGGGCTAACATCCAATATATACAAAGAACTCAAGGAGTTGGACTCCAGAAAACCAAACAGCCCTATTAAAAATGGAGTACAGAGCTAAACAAAGAATTATCAACTGAGGAATACCGAATGGCTGAAAAGCCCCCCCCCCCCCCCCCCCCGCCAAAAAAAAGTTCAGCATCCTTAATCTTCAGTGAAATGCAAATCAAAACAACCCTGAGATTCCACTTCACAACAATCAGAATCCAGAATCGCTAGGATTAAAAACTCAGGTGACAGCAGATGCTGGTGAGGATGTGGAGAAAGAGGAACACTTCTCCATTGATAGTGGAATTGCAAGCTGGTACAACCACTATGGAAATCAGTTTGGCTGTTCCTCAGAAAGCTGGACATATTTGTACCAGAAGATGCAGCAATACCACTCCTGGGCATATACCCAGAAAATATTCCGAGAAGTAATAAGGACACATGCTCCACTATGTTTGTAGCAGCCTTATTTATAATAGCCAGAAGCTAGAAAGAACCCAGATGTCCCTCAACAGAAGAATAGATACAGAAAATGTGGTACATTTACACAATGGATTACTATGCAGCTATTAAACAATGAATTTATGAAATCCTTAGACAAATGAATCTGGAGGATATCATCCTAAATGCCTAAATGCGGTCACCCAATCACAAAATACACTAAATCTTAAAATCACACACACATTGGAGGTGGGAAAGATGGCAAATGATAAGTCAGAAGAGGTAACTGAAAGTATACATTGTGTGCAATCAACTAAAAGATTTATAAATATCACTAATTACATGTTTCTTTCTCTCTCTTTTCAGCTCCTACAGATGAGATGTCACATAGTCCAGGTTGGCTTTGAACTCACTAGCCAAAGAAAACAACCTGGATATTTGAATCATCTTTTCTCCATCTCCCAAGTGTTAGAATTACAGGCATGTACCACCATTCTTGGCTGAACTGTGTCTTAACAAAAGAATGATAGCCTCTTCTTAAAATATAAGGCACAGAGACATAAAGTAGCTAGCCTAAGATTTGCAGTTTTTCAATGATAAAATTAAATGCTGTTGAAACTTTTAGGTAGCTTTGTCTCACAAATCTTTGTTCTTTTTCAAGGAAACACACAATAGGACAAAGTTTAGTTGTAGAGGTGGGAGACTACTGTGTTATGTATGTTTATGCCTCTTACCCTCTGAGAAACTAAATCCTCAGAACATTTGAGGATTACCTTGCTCATTGAAAGAGCAGAATCAGACTTGGTCTAGTTCCCAAATTCAATCTGCAGTAGGAACGTTTTCTGTATAAGGCATTGGTACCAGGAATCCAAGCAATAGACAAATCAGGACTTATTAGAGCTATCAAGTTAACATGCCAAATATTGAAACCAAATGAAAATCAAGAGGAAGTTCAAAATTAGACAGAGAAAGGATGAGTGGGTAGAGCTTCAGGGTCTGGGAGAGAGGGGATTCTAAAATCACTACTTCCTATATTTGTTTCTAAACATTAGGAAATATGACATAAATAGGCACTTACAGGACAAGAGCACATAATAAGTAAGAGAATCAAGAGCTTCCATTATATTTAGCAACGAAAAGGTCCTGAAAGACGTATAAAAATTAACAGGTGAATGTTCTGGAAAGTACTGATTAAGGCTGTGGGGGCCCAAAGACTTGCAGAGCACTAATTAAAAGCTGCCAAGTAGCCTATCTGCCAGGTCAAACCTTGTGAATGGGAGATGGGAAAGCAGCTCAGCCAAGGCTTTGAACTCACTAGGAATCAAAGACAAAAGACTGACAAGTAAGTCTAGTTCCTAAAATACCAGTTGCTGCCAATAGTCAATGAACAGTTTTCCAGCTTGTCCAATGTAAATGGGATTGTTAATCCCCTTATTGTCTTCTTAGCCACACCCACAGATCAGCACTGCCATTAGTTTCCTTATCCACTAAGGTCTGGCAACTCATAAAAGGAATTTTCCAAGCACTTTCTTTTAGTGCTGTAGCTGTCACAGCACAGGAGCCATGCCCTGGTTCTCTCTGCACCTGGAAGCTATGGGTGGGAGCTGGATTTTTACTAGACCTCTATGACTAATGCACACCTGCACATTCTTTTGTTCTTATTGGCAAGAACAGCATTTCAGAAAACAGCTTGAAAAGAGTGTTGTGAAGAAGTTTGGGCAACGATTCCTACAAGGGTTTGCCTTTCTTCTGCACTGAAATTAGTGACATGTAGAAATTTAGAATGATTGTCTTTGTCTTTTTTTTTTTGGTATAACTTGATGTTTTGCATTTTACTTAGTAGATTTTTACTGGGGGAATCATATAAGAATTTCAATTTTAAAATTTTCTTTTATGAGACTAGATCCCAGGATACATATTTATCATGTCTCCTTACCTGTTATGTTAGCTAATTTGGGGAAGTTGAATTTCATTTCTAGATTATAATATTGTCTATTAAGAAATGACCTTAGTAACCCATTCAAGCTAATATTTACTAATCTCTATGACTTCAAAAGGAAGCAAAATTGTTATAACTAAGAGATAATTTTTAAGGCCAAAGCACCAGGTCTTTGGAATGGAGTGAGTGGAAGAAAAAACCTAGGAATTAAAAAAGAAAATGATCACAGCATTCATTCATATGCCTAGTTACACTGTTATGAGTGAATCTTGGTGCATAGTAGGTTTCCAATAAATTTTCTGTTCTGTTTATCTTGCATATTATGGATGGCAGCAATCAGCTAGAGCTGGAGAAATTTGCTTTTAGGGAATGTCTTAGGACATGGGATGTCATAAGGGATGAGATAAAAGAATTCAAGCAGCAAGTCAACCTGAAGACTACCAATGGTCAGCCGAAGTGTGTAGTCAATACCCAGGATATCAGAAAAGATCAAGAGTAGAATTCATGAAGAAATAGTTTAAGATATCCAAAGCTCTTCCTATTTCTAAGGAAATGGGGAGTAAGAGTTATAGAGATGTAGATCCAAGATATAATTCTTGGATAATATAAGAATAAATAAGGGGAAATTGAAAAGATAAAACAGAGCAAAAGGTACACAGCAGAGGCAGCAGGTTGGTAATTGAAAATTAGTGATGGTATTAAATTCATGGTCAGATTCATGGTCAGCTATTGCTTGGTCTGCAGGGTTTTGAAAAGCAATGTCACTAGGCAGATGGCACAGTTGGTTGCAGTACAAAGCTCTTTGCACTTATTGTCCTGAATCAGAACAGCTTCACACATTTGTTGTTCTTGTCTGGCTTACGTTAGACATTTAAATTTGTCATTCCTGGTGGAAGCTATCTGCTTGGCACTTTATCTCTACGTCCTTTTAGTTTCTATGGCCATTTAGTCCAAAGTACAAAAAATGACTTAGCCAGAGTCCCAAGGATTACTAATACTGTTTTTAATCAAAAGAGATATAGAGAACTTTGATCTAATTCTTCAGAACTTCAGCAACACAATGTTCAGCACATCTCATTTCTGGTTTTGATTCACTAGCTAGGATTTTCTCTTTCCTTGTAATTAAACTCAGCCTTTATATATAACTTTAAGTACCTGTATCCTTACCTTGCTCATTGGCATAAAAATCCTGTGTTGGCGTTCTGCCTTGTACCACATTCTGTTTAGAGATATGTGGCAGGAAACCTTACCTATGAAATAAAGTTATTTGAATTTATGTAGGACTTCTAGTAGTGTTAGAGCTTTTTTAGCCACCTACCAACACAGGTTTGTCTGATGTAAGAAATTTTAGAATGTGATAAGTGGTGGATACCATGCACAAAGTTATTAATACACACTCCTAATATTTTTGAAAAGACTGGTTTACAAAATGAAAAGCCTAAAATGTGGGGAACTAGTGGGAAAATGGGGGGAAAGACAGAAGAATAGCAGATTACATGTGTACATGTAAAACATTCCCCTGTTCTATATGTACACATATACAATTCATCATTAGAAATTGAAATTGAAATGATTGAAAAAGTTTTAGTCATAGGTGCTTATTTGCAGATAGTTTTTATTTAATTCCCACTCTGGATACATGGTAGGACTGTACTTCCTGGCTTCCTTGTGGTTTAGAGCCATGTAGCCAAATTTGGCATAAGAACTTATGTACAGAAGCGACAATGTCTCATTTCAGGTCCAGAATACCAGAACTTAGTTGCCTGAGTGAGATGCTTACTGGTTTTCTTTTCCTCAGCCTCCGAGGCTAGACATGTTTAAAATGGTTGGTACTATCCCAGCCTGAATCCTAGGGGAGATTTCTTGATAACTCATTTCCATAAGCATAGGACAGCATGAGTAACAAATACTTATTTGTTGTTTTAAGCCAATGACATCCTAGTATTTTCTTTGTTACTCCAATCACAACATAAATTTACCTACCTTAATTGTTATGCTTAGCTTGGATATCTTGTTTTCTGTTCAGGCTTATCAAAGAAAATACATGTCTTAGTGATGGATGACAGTCTGACCAAAGAAGGGTGGTAGCTATATGTAGTCACCTGAGGCTGTCCTCTGACTTCTACATGCATATGGTCTTGTGTGTACTCATGCCCTCACAGAGTATACCCACACACAGGTCAACACACACACACACACACACACACACAAAATCTTAAAATGGAACTGTTGTAAAAATCTTATCAAAAATTGCAGATTTAGAAGAATAAATACAACTAGCTATTTTCAAGTGCTTGCTTTTTTAAAAAACATACTGACTAAGGTGACATATTTGAGCTTAACATGCCCATGTAGGCAAGAACCACAAATCAAAGGTTGCATGCAGATGAATCCTAAAACAATATGGATTTGGAAGTTTGATATGTTCTATAAAAATAGTCTATAAAGAGAAACATTAACTTTTATTAAGAAATACTTGTCATTTCTTAATTAACTAAGAGGCATTTCTTAAATAAGAAATATAGCTAAAATAGGCTAAATAGAAAGATTTTGTGTCAACTTATGTGTGTTTTCATCTTATATAACTTTGACCCTGTGATTGTTATTTATTTCATTGATATCATGATTACATATTCCATATAATGTTCTCTATATGGATGTTTTATGTTAATGTTGTCATTCTTCTTGGGAAAAATCTCTAAAAAGAAATATTTCATGGCTCTAACTTATTGGTTGATTGAAAAGTCACTGTGCAGAACTTTGTTCAACCTTTGATTAGATTATTTCATCTTGCTTACATTTATAGAAAACTACTAGATAGGCTAAATGAAGGGCTTCAACTTCTTTCTTACTTCCCTGAGAGTCTGAAAAAAAACTGAAAATTTTACTTTTAAAGATATTTCATTGTCATCATAAACCAATACATTATTATTATAGAAAGTACATATAAGAGAATATTCTACTGAATCCACCACCAAAATGAATTACTATTACAAGTTTTATGTACTTTTATGAAAGTAAAATCATTCTCTTTTGGTAACATTATTTATTTCTCTTAACATATCATAGATTATATATATATATATATATATATATATATATATATATATATATATATATATATATATATACTGATCCCAATATGACTACACTGGTAGGCTGTGTCTACATTTCCTATAATAGCAAGCACTATAATTGACAGCTTTATAGTTAATTTTTTTTTGTATTGCATTTTCGTATTTCCTTGGGACATATTTCTTGAAGACATATTTCAGGGACCAAAAGCGCATATATTGTTAAGGCCTTTGATACATTTTGGAAGGTTGCACCATTCATTTCTGGTAGTTTACATTTCCTCCAGGTGTGAATAACAGTTCGTATTTCTCTGCACCTTTACAGATACTGGCTATAATAATTTAAAAATATGTGCCTATTTGAAAGGCAAAAGTCACAGATTTTATACTTTAACAGTAATCTTCCTTGAAATAAAAAGCATAAGATTAGTTGTGCAGCATGTACTTAAATAGAGCAATATTTTAGGGTATAGAAGTGGTTAATTTCTCACCTAACTCTTCATTTTAAATTTCCTATGGAGCTTTGTTTTATGCAATCCCATCCATCACAACTAGGGATGTGCTACATACAGTAACTCACCAATCATTCAAGTCCCGGTAAATCTGTAATATCTGCAATTTGTGTCTATTGCACATATTTATCTATTTACTATATTTTCATCATCTGTAGAGAAACAGCTATATTTGCCTCAGTAGCATCATTACAAAGAGAGATAAGTTAGCAGGTTTCACCTGTTTGTATTCCTTCATCTGATTTACTGTGTAATATGATCATTTGATTTGTGAAGTAATGATGCTGAATGAGGAATCTGAAATGTGGCAAGGAAAATATTTTTTTTAATGGGAAGCCGTTTTTATTGTTTCACCACTTGGAAAGGTAAAGTATTCAGGAGGGAAGAGTATGTCATCGTAAAACTGAGTTAGATAATAGGCAATAAGGCATAACAGCATTTCCTAACCTCTTGGATAAAACTTGCAAAAATCTTCAAGAACCAATTACACAGAACAATATATCACTAGGGTGTGCATTCTCTTTAGTTGCTTTGTGATTTTCCATAACTGGCAAGCATATTGCTTGGTGGAATTAAAAATACACAGGAGCTCCTTCTAGCTTGGCATTCTCTGGTTTGCATTGGCTCAGCTCTTGGCTCGTGGCTTTAATGCTGTTACAGATCGTTTCTCAGAAAGAGGAATAGGAAAAAAGAAAGTCAACTTGCTTTCACACCCCCCCTCTAATAACATCCACTGAGAAAATACTCGGGTGTGAAGCTACCATTTTTCTTTTGTGACAAGTGTCAGTTCTGAATAATCAATAATACTTGTAGCAATAGTTTAGTAATTTTGTTTTCTCCCATAGTATCATGATGAATGCATGGTATTTGGGTTGTACACCCATTCTATACTATTGTATTTAACTTATACTTAATTACTTTCCAAAGAGAAAACCCCTACTAAGAAAAGCACATAATGTACAAGGAAAAGTTGGATTAAAAATACTAATTTTTGATTTATGATGCTAGATTGCTGAGACATTATCAAGAGGCATATCTGTAATGACATCTCACATCAACTTCTTCAGGCTTTATTTACATTTCTGAAATTCTATGGTATGTGAATTAACTCAACTTGTGGTTATAATAATCAGTCACTCTTTGGTTGTTTTCCTTTTCTTTAAATAATACCTGTATACATTTCAGAGATGTAATAATATGAAATGATTTAATTTTCTAACTTTTGGTTTCTTGCTTTGAGTCATATTTGGATCTTGTATTTTGTGATTAAATTTATGTGTCAACCTGAGATGTCACATAGTATAAAGTTATTTTGTCAAATATTTTGACATGTCAGTAAGGACATTTTTGGATGAGTATTATTATTGCCTTGGTTGAATGTAAAGCAGATTGTTCTTCCTAATGTGGTGGGCATCTTAAAATGAATAGAGGCCTAAATATAACAACAAAATCTAATATTTACACAAATACAAATAAATTTCTCCTGACTGTCTCACTAAAGGTGTTAGATATGTTCCTCATTTCAAACTCAAATTGAAACAATCTTCCTAGTATCTAGCCTGCCATCTTAATGCTTGTAATTGTACTACTAACTCTTTTGGGTCTCTAGTCTGCCAACTACAGAGGTTGGTTGTCTCCACCACCATGATTGTATAAGCCAATTCCATAAAATAAACCTCTCTTTTAGGGGAATGAGACTGAAGGATCACAAATACTGGCCAATATAGCAACAAGAGTCTCGAACTGTTCTTTGACAATTTCATGTCTATTAGTCACTATATTATTATTTTAGCAACTTATACATATTGGAGTAAAGACAGCTTTTGGGTGGTGCTAGTCTCATTATTTCTTCACTTACCCCCTAACACAAACAAACAAACAAACAAACAATATGGAAAATCGGTTTTTGAAGTATTGAACATTGAATAGTTACTTTTTCTTATGGCTTAATAATTAGGACATAGATTTTATAATATTGATTTATATTGCTTGAAGATATAGGTAATATCATAAGCTTGCTAACTATAGAGGTAGCCTCAGATACATATTAAGCTTTAAGTTGCTTCATGTCTTTATAGTTATGTTTTGTTTACTGTGGTTCTAGGGGTTGAACTCAGAATCTTGATTTATCTGGCTAAATGTTTTATCACTAATCTAAACATTGAGCCTGTGTGCTTCTAAGTTTTAAGTCATGGTGGATGGAGATAAGGAACGTTGCTTGTTGTGACATATATAACATGGCCTTCTGGGCATAACTCTTTTTATTTGAGTCATCTGTTCCTAGTGAAGAAGCACTGGAAGTTGTCTGAGATTCAGTAAGGCATCCATCAACCACTGGCATTTAATAAGCTCCACTTTTCTGTTTGAGGTTTATAGAAGATCTGGTCACCTCTTTTTAAGTATCTGAAAATTTATTACAAAATACAGACTTCTATGTAAAAATAATAAAAAAGAGGGATTAAACTTGAAAGTGGTGGGGACATGAAATGAGCTTGAAGGGGGAAGGGATGAGGAAAGTGATGCAATTCTATTTCAATATATTAAAAAATACATCAAATATATTTATGGAAAAAAAAACAAAATACATTAACAAAATGGTATTTATTGTTTGGAGGGTGAGGAGACGGTAGAGATCAAAATTGTTGAAATGTAAACTATAAAATGTATTTACCACTGGAATCTTTGTTTTGGGTGCTGGTGACTAGATTCAGGGGCTTGTCTATGCCAGGCTAAGGTTCTACCACTGTGCTGTATTCCCAGGGCCACTATTTTCTTTTCATCTGAGAACCTTATCTTCCTAATTCTTTCAAATTCTGCTGCAAAAATTCTGTAAGGAAAAGAAAATGAAATGCCTCCCGGAATGACAGCAAGGAGAAATGAACTGGGTCAGGGGACTTTAGCTCTAGCCTGATAATTTCAATCTGACCCAAGTCAGTAATGAAAGTTGTTTGATGCACTAAGGGAAACTTGATGGTAGTCTAGGGCCGAGCTTAATGGGCAAGTGCATCTATCAGCACAACACATCACCACTGAGCAATCACATTTATGATCTCAAAAGAATTAAAGAGGCAATGAAGGCAAAATGCTTCTCAAGGAAAACAGGTAGGCTCTTATCGGTCATGACGGAGATTAAAATCCTCTGAGCCAATGTTCTGTTTGCCACCTCTAGTGCTAGTGCTGCAGAAGTCAAGTCATGGACTTTTAATTTGATTAAAAACATAACTGCCCTCAATTTTACTGCTTTAGGTTTACCTCATGCACCATTGAGTCATAAGATGGGAAACATCTGTTTGAATTTGCAAGAAAGTATCAAACAGAGAGTGAACACAGCTCATCAAGACCCAGAAAAAACTAGAGGAAATAGCAGGTCAAATGGGTAACATTATGGCCATCCCCAGATTAAGGAGATGCAAGGGATAGCATAATGATACTAATTAATACAGTTCAGGTTCCAAAGTTTTGGGACCTACACTGAAATATATATTGTCAATGAAATATCTCTATTGTAGATGTAATTAGTGGATAGGTATAAATTATAAATAAGGTATAATACAGTGTCAAAGCAATAATGCTGAAGATTACTGAGAACTGTTGGTTCTCAATAAATATTTGAACAATTATTACAGCAGTGTTTTTATTGTAGAAAGTAATGAAGTGGGCAAAAATGAATTGAACAGGGTATTTTTTGCCTACATTTTTATAAATTTAATAAAGGCAGCCCTTAGGTTTCTCATTTTTATCGTATTAATAAGGGACAATGTCCAAGGTGATGTCCTGCTCACACTTTGAAAAGCTCTACAGTAATGGTTTCTAAATTTGGCATTACATTAAAAAATCACCTGGGGAACTTTCAAAACAAAACTCACTGGCAAAACTCCTTGTCCTCTAAAATTTTTGATTTAATCATTCCAGTGTGAATTGCAGGTAAACACTTGAGCATGTGCGCATACACACACACACACACACACACACACACACACACACACACACACACACACACGCATGCACGCACACACACACTCACACATTCATGCACCTGAACATACACACATACATACAAATACAAGTTTGTTGGTTGTTTTAGTTTTTAAAGTCATCTGTTTTAAAATGAAACATAATATTACTAAATAGAATTTGCACCAGCCATATGTCAAATATCACGTATGCCACACAAGTAGTAGGACTTTAACTCCTTTGTCACTTGGTATAGGCCTAAAACAGTACTTCCAAACTACCGGAAATACCCATGTTTGCTTTTGTATATGTTATATAATTACAGACATTTGAAGGTTAGGTTTACATAATGGTTTTTATTTTGCATTTATTTATCAGGTTAACTACCACAAGGAACTATAAAACAGAGTCTTACCTGGGGAGGGAGGAAATACCTAGGGCTATCTGTTCATTTATTTATTTTTTTCCAACTTTTATTAGATAATTTCTTCATTTACATTTCAAGTGTTATCCAGAAAGTTCCCTATACCCCCCCCTCCTGGCCCTGCTCCCTACCCACCCGCTCCCACATCTTGGCCTTGGCGTTCCCCTGTACTGGGCATATAAAGTCTGCATGACCAAGGGGCCTCTCTTCCCAATGATGACCAACTAGGCCATCCTCTTCTATATATGCAGCTAGAGACATGAGCTCAGGGGGTACTAGTTAGTTCATGTTATTTTTCTACCTATAGGGTTGAAGACCCCTTCAGCTCCTTGGGTACTTTCTCTAGCTCCTTCCTTGGGAACCCTGTGTTCCACCTAATAGCTGACTGTGAGCTTCCACCTCCATGTTTGCCAGGCATTGGTATAGTCTCCCACGAGACAGCTATATCCGGGCCCTTTCAGCACTATCTTGCTGGCATATGCTATAGGGTCTATGTTTGGTGGCTGATTGTGGGATGGATCCCTGGCAGCTGCAGTCATTGGGTCCATCCTTTGGATTCAGCTTCACACATGATCTCTGTAACTCTTTCAATGTGTGCTTTGTTCTTAATTCTAGGAAGAGGTGACGTGTCCACATTTTGATCTTCCTTCTTCTTGAGTTTCATGTGTTTAGTAAATTGTATCTTGGGTAGTCTAGGTTTCTGGGCTAATATCCACATATCAGTGAGTACATGTTATGTGAGTTCTTTTGTTATTGGGTTACTTCACTCAGGATGATGGCCTCCAGATCCATCCATTTGCCTAGGAATTTCATATATTTATTGTTTTTAATATCTGAGTAGTACTCCATTGTGTAAATATACCAATTTTTTTTTTGTATCCATTCCTCTGTTGAGGGACATTTGGGTTCTTTCCAGTTTCTGGCTATTATGAATAAGGCTGCTATGAACATAGTGGAGCATGTGTCCTTATTACCAGATGGAATATCTTCTGGATATATGCCCAGTAGGGGTTATCTGTTCATTTATTAAATGAACAATTTTAGCAGCGTGCCTAGGACTCAGAAGATAATGGGATAATAATAGACAAATTTGCATGGGTTGGTAACCATAGGCATAGGGAAGTTATCAAGAACTATGTAGGTATTGAGTACCTGGGTAGGAATTGAGGACTCTAGAGGAGGAATTAGAGAAGAAAGACAAAGTAACTACTCATTTTACCTACTTTCCTATAGGCTGGCATTGAGGATACATCTAGATAAACATTCAATGGAGGAAAAGCATGAATACCCTTGTAGTCAGATAAGACATTGCTAAGGGTTGTGTTTAAAAATATAGAAATACTTCAAGTGTTCATTTTGCAAATAAGAATCAGAGAGGTAAAGCTGCCTCACCACTTTACCTGTGATGGGGCAGTGTTGACCTAGGAATTTTACTTAGTTCTGAACTGTGTGTGTTCACCATTTACATACTTCTACATTAGTTAGGCTGACTATTTTTTGTTAAAAAATGAAAAGCCATCATAAGTCTCCTACTGCTTGTTTTATTTCTCTAAAAGAAGAAGTGAAAGAACAGATTGAAGGGGCAAATGTGTTGACATATTCTGTAGTCTTGGCCTCACTCACTTCCTTCACTGACACTTTATTTTCAAATCCTGAGGACAGAACTTGGACTCTGTGAGAAGCCGATTTGTAATGAAGTTATTTGGTACAGCTGTTTTGGGTTACATTTGTGTGTCTACCTGGATTGAGTTCAACTTTTTATCCAGTCACTTTTTAAATGTTCCTCGTAGTTTTTGACTACAGTTCATTATCAAGCACTGTATAAAAATCTTGGCCAGTTTATATCTATCATTCTGCTCCAGAAAGAGAAAGGAGAGTAACTTTGGATGGTGGCCATTATTTTCTATTTAAATTCCGATTAGGAATGATGTTCAGATATGTAGCTTTTCTTTGGCTTCCTAAAATCACCACATACAATCCCAATAATATTTAAGAAGACAATCCACAGGGACATAGTCTGAATATGTGAACATAGATTTAGCTAGATCATGTTGCTAGTAATATTCTTAAGGATTCCTTCTGTAATATCCTGTTTAGTTTTTAGTAAGACAGGGTAAAAATAATGTTTCCAAGGATGTCATTGCTGCCTGCTAAGAGTAAAAATGTTGCATGATTTCAGCTTCAAACTCACATCAACTTTCTAAATTGTATGCTTCTTGACTCTGAGAAGGAGATGGTACTAAATAACTCATGATGTTTGAAAGCAGTATTGTATATAAGATTAAGAAATAAATATCTCACACATAGTAAATAGAGAAAGCAACTATTATCGTCACTGTCCTTTTTCTTCTGTGAGCCATTTTTTTAATCAATTGATTTTGTTATCTCACAGTTTCAGTCATACATATAATGCATTATTTTATTTGTTTTTACTTCTGGTTTCTCCCTCCCTCACCTGGAAGTTTCTCTTCTTTCTTATAAAGCTTTTTCATACATCTATGACATTTCTTTTGTTTTGTTTTGTTTAACTAAGGTTAAGCAGGGATATCTTTGCATTTCTTCATGTGAATGTGCTCATTTCCTCATGTGAACATGTTCATTGGCTTATCGTTGCACAACTGAAGACAATGATGCCTCCTCTTTCAAAATTTATAACTAGTAATTTAGTATTAAGGAGTAGAGTCATATTGACTCATCCTTCAACCATGGCTGCCTGTTGCTGGCCTAATCCCATGCATGCAGTCATGGTGCCAGTAACCACATATACTATAAGTTCATAATTGCAATACTAGTGTTGTATCTAAAAGGTGCCACTTTACAACAATTCTATCTTGTGACCATTACATTAACTTTCACTTCTATAATATTCGCTAATCCTCTAACCTTCTCTTGTCCTTAGCATCTGGGGTAGCCACGATTCTTTTCAATTACTGCCATGTGCTTCAGAAAGGCAATTCTCTAAATATTGATGAGAGTAGCATTTGTCTATGAGTATAGCAGAGATGCTTTGGAGGTTATTTGTGAGATGTCCATTTACCTAAGAAACAGTAATAATTTCCCCACTAGCAACTATGACCTCTCCAAGCATGGGTTTTTGGCAGAGCATATTGTAACAAACATGGAATCTATCCTGTGAATTAAGTCACAAATTCAATCAGAGACGATTGGTTACTCCTTAATAGATGTGTTATTGTTGTCTAGGCAGGTGCATCTTGCTTGGCAGATTGGTATGATCGTTCATGTGGTTTAGAGTTAGGTGAGACTATTGATACTTTTTCTTCTCCAGCAGCATGCTATGTATTTTCTAGCACTTTGAAATCTAGTCAACAAGAATGAAATTTCTATCTCTTTTTTTCCATTTTTTATTAGATATTTTCTTAATTTACATTTCAAATGCTATTCCAAAAGCCCCTTCCCCCCTCGCCCTCCCTGCTCCCCTGTCCACCCACTCCCACTTCTTGGCCCTGGAGTTCCCCTGTATTGGGGCTTATAAAGATTGCAGTACCAAGGGGCCTCTCTTCCCAATGATGACCGACTAGGCCATCTTCTGCTACATATGGAGCTAGAGACACAGGTTCTGGGGGTTCTGGTTAGTTCATATTGTTGATCCTCTTCTAGGGTTGCAGACCCCTTCAGCTCCTGGGGTTCTATCTCTAGCTTCTCCATTGTGGGCCATGTGTTCCCTCTTATAGATGATTATGAGCATCCACTTCTGAACGAGACAGCTATATCAGGGTCCCTTAAGTAGGCACTAGCTGTTCTATGCCATAGTGTCTGAGTTTAATGACTGATTGTGGGATGGATCCCCCGTGTTGGGGTAGTCTCTCAGCAATGGCCTGTGCGGTCAGATCAAGAATTGACAAATGGGACCTTATGAAATTACAAAGCTTCTGTAAGGAAATTTCTATCTCTTATATTGTGCAGCCAAGATATATGTGGTATCTTCAAGGTTAAGGTCATATTATCTAGTTCTGGTGGGCAAGCAAAAGAAAGAAAATAGTGTGTACTGTTTTGTGGAATCTCTGAGATCTTGCTGACCATCTCCTGTGGAAGTTTCCCACACGTGGCCCTGAGCATATATTTAGTAACCAGTTACTTATATAGAACAGCATTATCTAGCCATTCATGCCACCTTGCTTCAAGCTCTCTTTCATGTTTTCTAATTGAGTTCCAAGATAGTAGCTTTCCATGTTTCTTTTTTTAAAATTAAACTATTAATTTTATATGGTGGTTTACCATCTTCCACGTCCCCACATCTGTCTCCTTCTCCAAACCCTCCTTCTTTAAGCCTTAAGTTTTGCGTGATATAGCTACTAAACCTGTTAACCTATTGTGGTCAGAGTTTTCTTGAATGATCTAGATGCCTAGTCTGGTGTCTCTTTCCTTGTTCACTACTTCATGTGTGTTCTACGACTTGCACAGTTTGTCAAAGAGGGCAGTCTTCATCCAGCGAAGAAGAATATTCATTAGTCAAGGGTATATGATTAGCTGCTTTTCCCTATGGGAGTTCCCAAACAGGCTCCCCAGTTATACTTGCTAAAGGAATCAGCTTACTGCCCCTTAGCATTAAAAAAAATCATAGGTCCTCTACATATATGTTGTTGTTGTTTAGCTTGAAATTTTTGGGGCTCATAAAGGTGGGAGTGGGGGCTGTTTCTGTTTCTGATTCTTTTTTTTTTCAACTTTTATTAGATATTTTCTTCATTTACATTTCAAGTGTTATCCAGAAAGTTCCCTATACCCTCCCCCCTCCCGGCCCTGCTCCCCTACCCATCCGCTCCCACTTCTTGGCCCTGGCATTCCCCTGTATTGGGGCATATAAAGTCTGCATGACCAAGCGGCCTCTCTTCCCACTGATGGCCAACTAGGCCATCCTCTTCTATATATGCAGCTAGAGACATGAGCTCAGGGGGTACTAGTTAGTTCATGGTTATTCTTCCACCTAGAGTGTTGAAGACCCCTTCAGCTCCTTGGGTACTTTCTCTAGCTCCTTCTTCCTTGGGAACCCTGTGTTCCATCTAATAACTGACTATGAGCTTCCACCTCCATGTTTGCCAGGCATTGGTATAGTTTCCCCCGAGACAGCTATATCCGGGCCCTTTCAGCACTATCTTGCTGACATATGCTATAGGGTCTATGTTTGGTGGCTGATTGTGGGATGGATCCCTGGCAGCCACAGTCATTGGGTCCATCCTTTGGAATAAGCTTCACAGATGATCTCTTTAACTCTTTCAATGTGTGCTTTGTTCTTAATTCTAGGAAGGGGTGATGTGTCCACATTTTGATCTTCCTTCTTCTTGAGTTTCATGTGTTTAGTAAATTGTATCTTGGGTAGTCTAGGTTTCTGGGCTAATATCCACATATCAGTGAGTACATGTTATGTGAGTTCTTTTGTGATTGGGTTACTTCACTNTGTCACCTGAATTTTTGATCTTAGCCATTCTTACTGGTGTGAGGTGGAATCTCAGGGTTGTTTTGATCTGCATTTCCCTGATGATTAAGGATGTTGAACATTTTTTCAAGTGCTTCTCAGCCATTCGGTATTCCTCAGTTGAGAATTCTTTGTTTAACTCTGTGCCCCACTTTTTAATGTGGATATTTGATTTTCTGGTTGTCACCTTCTTGAGTTCTTTATATATATTGGATATCAGTCCCCTATCTGATTTAGGATTGGTAAAGATCCTTTCCCAATCCAAATGGCTATTGTGCCAAAAGCTATCTACAGATTCAATGCAATCCCCATCAAAATTCCAACTCAATTCTTCAAGGATCTAGAAAGGACAATTAGCAAGTTCATCTGGAATAACAAAAAACCTAGACTAGCGAAAACTCTTCTCAACAATAAAAGAACCGCTGGTGGAATCACCATGCCTGACCTCAAGCTGTACTACAGAGCAATTGTGATAAAAACTGCATGGTACTGGTACAGCAACAGACAGGTAGATCAATGGAATAGGATTGAAGACCCAGAAATGAATCCACACACCTATGGTTACCTGATCTTTGACAAGGGAGGTAAAACTATCCAGTGGAAAAAAGACAGCCTTTTCAACAAATGGTGCTGGCACAACTGGCTGCTATCATGTAGAAGACTGGGAATTGATCCATTCTTATCTCCTTGTATTAAGGTCAAGTCTAAGTGGTTGAAGGACCTCCACATAAAACCAGAGACACTGAACCTTATAGAGGAGAAAGTGGGGGAAAGCCTCGAAGATATGGGCACTGGGGAAAAATTCCTGAACAAAACAGCAAAGGCTTGTGCTGTAAGATCAAGAATTGACAAATGGGACCTCATAAAGTTGCAAAGCTTCTGTAAGACAAAAGATACTGTTTCTGATTCTTTTGTCTGATCTTTGGACTCTTCCTACTACTGAGTTGGCTTTTCCAGTCCTAATATGAAGTTTTGTGCCTAGTGCTATTGTAACTTGTTATGGTTTTTTTGGTTACTATCACTAGGAGGCCTGCCTTTTTCTGAAAGGAAGTGGGAGGAAGAGCAGTGGATCTAGGGGAGAAGGAATTAGCGTACCAGGAAGGGTGAATGGAGGGAAAACTGTTCTTGGTATGTATTATATGAAAGAAGAATACATAAGTAAATAATGAATAATAAAATTCTTAAAACCTGTATCTATACATTCAGGCTTTCACTGACACAATTTAATACAATTTATTTGGGAGCATTGTATTTCATAAACAGAAAATATTAAAACCACGTATAATTCTAATATTACTGAAAGCAATATATTTCCAGTAATTACTTAATAATAAGCTGAATATAAAAATATACAAACTTTCTTCTAGGACCTAGGTTTAGTTTAGTTTCTGTTGCCCAACCCTGTCTTAACTTCCAATTCTATAGGTTTTTTTGTTTTGTTTTGTTTTTTGGTTCTGTTGAAATTATATGTTACTTCAATAAAAATATATGATTATCATATAATATATACTAAGGATTGGTGATATTCAGCATAAAAAATAAATTAGGCATAGTTTTTTCCTGGAAAAAAGTTTAAATCTAGTAATCACTTGGTAGCATGATTCAGTAGCAAATGATAGCCTTAGATGATGTGATCATGTTTACTTCTTGAAATATATATGGATGGCCAAGGGAAATGTTGATCTCTCATCTTAATCTCTCAGTTTATTTTGCTTTCTTGATATGAATCTGATATGTGAATATTTGGCCTCTTTACCAGTTAGCAAATCAGTGTCAGTAGCTGTGACCAACAATGACTGTCAGATTGAAGAAGGATTAAATTTCTCTTTAGTAGCTCCAGTGAATTGAACTATAATAGATGAATGAGTATAAAGGAGACAGATTTTGGGCTTCGGTATAAAAAATGAGGCTGGTTGAAACTTGAATAGACTCCCCAGGTCTAGAAATGTTTAAACAAATGCTGAATGGCCAGAGCTCTGGGTGGTTGTACAGTTCACTCCTGTGTTTAGTAGGGAATTGACCTGGAGGGGATTTCTTTTCTGTTCACTCCCGAGGCTGGTAAAAAAGCATAAAGAACTGTGTAGTGAGTTATATTTCCATGCCATTAAGGAGAATTATATTTAACATTTCTCAGTTTGCAGTATAAAATATATATACACAGCTTTGTGGCTATTTTAATTTGAAAGCCATAGCATTTCAACCTTGAAAAGTAGATGCAGTTCGTAAATCTTGTTACACATTAATTTGGGGCATGCTTATTTTTATCATCCAAAGACAACTTGATTCACACAAAAAGAAAATTAAGGAGTGTCTATTATGATATACACAGAATGTTGTCTTACCAAAGGACATATCCTGTATCTAAATTCTTTTTTTTTCTTTTTTTCTTAGAATTTTTCTTCATTTACATTTCAAATGCTATCCTGAAATTCCCCTATACCCTTCCCCCGCCATGCTCCCCAACCCACCAACTCCAGCTTCCTGGCCCTAAATTCTTACAAAAAACACAAACAAACAACAACAATATCAAAAAACAAAAAAGAACACAAAACAAACAAAGAAAAAAAACAAAAACTAAAAAGACCCCCCCCCCAAAAAAAAAAACCCACTACATTTCTTTTGCCTTCCTGAATTTTCTGAATGGCTTTGTGAAATACTCATTGAGAGGCTCAGCTTTGTTTTAGCTTTCAAATCAGTCTCCTTTCAGGTTTATGATCTTTTGATCCACCCTGCTTTTCTGACTCAGAAGAAAATGTCCTAGCACCGATCTCTGGTCTCCTCCATTGTCCTTCTGTCACTATAATTCAGTCTGTACTGTGTAGACCAATGGCCTATGTAACCTATGGCACACCATTCTAATGTTGACAACTATTCTCCTGTGTTGATTCCTGAGTGCTAAGGCTTTCTACTGTCTTTTTATATTATGCTTCTCCCATATATTATATACCACCTGCAGGTTCTTCTCTTTGCCCTCCTCTAGTCTCTTTCCTTCACCTTCTCTGTCCTCTGGATTCATACTTCCTTCACCTTCCATTAGAAAAGAGCAGGCCTCCCAGGACATTATCCAAATATGGTATAACAAGCTACAAAAAGTCCAGACACATATTCTCACATCATGGCTGGAGAAGGCAATCCTGTAGGAGGAAAAAGGTTTCACAAATAGGCAAAAGAGTTAGAGACAGCCCGTCTTCCCACTGTTCCACAAGAACACCAAGCTAAACAACCATAACATATATTCAGGGGATGTAGATCAGACCCAAACAGGCTCCCTGAAGTCTGTGAGCTCACATTTGAGTCCTGGTCAGTTTATTCTGTTAGCCATGTTTTTGTGATATTCTTGATCCCTCTAGCTTCTCTAATCCTTCCTTCCCCTCTTCCACAGGACTCCCAGAGCCCTGCCTAATGTTTGGCTGTGGAAATCTTAATCTATTCTCATCAGTTGTGGGATGAAGCCTCTCTGGCCTCTCTGATGACTATTATACTAGGCTTTGGTCCCAAAACATCCTGCAGGCATGACAACTTGTAGGTTAGAGGTTTGTGGTTGAGTTGGTGTCCCAATTCTTTCACTTGAGCTCTTGTCTGGTTGCAAAGGTTCAGGCTCCCTGTCCCCCATTTCTAGGGGTCTTTGCTAATGTCACCCTTGTAGATTCCATGAAGTTTCTATTGGATGAGTTTTCTACGTTTCTCCTTAAATGCCCCCAAATTCCAGTTATCTCTCCCAATATTCTCTCTGTATCACTGCCACCTGATCTGGGCTCTTCCCATATTTACCTGCTTCCAATGCATCTGTCTACTCTTTGTTCCTTCCTAGGAATATCCTTTTATCCACACTTAAGCCCTCCTTGTTACTTAGCCTCTCTGGGTCTGTGTATTGTAGCATTGCTATCTTTTACAACTAAAATACACTTATAAGAGTACATACTATGTTTGTCTATGTGGGTTTGGATCTCACTCAGGATGATTTTTGTTTTTGTTTTTAATTTTCACCTGTTTATCATCAAATTTCATGATATCATTTTTTAAAATGCCAATAATTCTCCAATGTGTAAATGTGCCACATTGTCTTTATCCATATCATAAACCTGCTATGAATAAATGTCCTTGTGGTAGGATGAAACACCTTTTGAGTATATGTCCAAGAGTGGTGTAGCTGAGTTTTGATGTAGCTTGAATGCCATTTTTCTTAGAAACTGCCACATTGATTTCCAAAATGGTTGTACAAGTTTGCCTTCCTGCCAGCAATGGAGAGGTGCTCCCCTGCTTCACATCCTTAGCAGTGTGAGCTGCCACATGAGTTTTTGATCCTATCCATTCTGACAGGTAAAAGATGAAATTTCAGAGATGTTTTGATTTGCATTTCCCTGGTACTTAAGGATGTGAACATTTTTTTTTAAGTTTTACCAGCTGTTTGAGAATCCTCTGTTGAGAACTCTGTTTAGTTTTGTACCTCACTGTGTAATTAGACTATTTAGACTGTTGATGTCCAGTTTCTTAAGATCTTTATATATTTTGGATGTTAGCCCTCTATCATTTGTGGAGTGGGTAAAAATCTTTTCCCATTATGTAGGCTGCTGTTTTGTTCTATTGAAAATGTCTGGTGCCTTAGAGAAGCTTTTCAGTTTTAGGAGGTCCCATTTAAAAAATTGTTGATTTTAGTGCCTGTACAGAAAGTTCTCTCCTATGCCAATGCATTCAAGGCTATTCCATATTTTCTCTTCTAATAGGTTCAATGTATCTGTTTTTTATTATTATTATTATTATTATTATTATTATTATTATTAAATTTATTTATTCACTTTACATCCCGATAACAGCCCGCTTCCTTCCAGTACCTCAATGCAGATATTCCCTTCATTCTTCCCTCCCCTTCACCTTTGAGAAAGGTGATCCCCCCTCTAGGTATCACTCCCCATACTCTTCCAAAGCCCTTGCACATCATGTTACTGCAGGATGAGGCACTTCCTCTCCCACTGTGGACAGAAAAGGCAGCCCATTTGGGTGAACAGGATCTACAGGCAGGCAACAGATTCAGTGACAGCTCCCACTCTTTTGGGGGGGAGGGAGGGACAGAAACCTGCATGAAGACCAAGCTGCACATCAGCTACATAGGTGCAGGGGTCTAGGTCCAGCCGATGCTAGTTCTTTGGTGGGTGATTCAGTCTCTAGGAGCCACTAAGTATTCAGGTTAGTTGACCTGTGGGGTCCCTGTCCTCTTCTAGTGCCTCAATCCTTCCCCTAAATCTTCCTTAAGACTCCCAGAGCTCCATCTAATGTTTGGCTGTGGGTCTCTGCATCTCTTTTCATTGACTTCTGGGGACAGATATGCTACACTACTATTTGCAAGCAAAACAAAGTATCATTACCAGTATTAAGGATTAGTTCTTGTCTATGGGATTGGTCTCAATTTGAGTCAGTCTTTGGCTAGCCATTACCTCCATTTTTGCTCTGTCTTTGTTGCTATACACCTTGTAGGCAGACAGATTTTGAGTCAAAGGGTTTGTGGGTAAGTTGTTGTCCTTATTCCCTCTACCTGGAATCTAGCTTGGCTACAGGAAGTGGCTACTTCAGGCTCCATATTCCCCACTGCTAGGCGTCTCAGCTGGTGTCACTCCCATAGATCCCATGGGGCTTCCCTCATCACAGATCTTTGGCACACACTAGAGATTGCCCTACTCCCACCTTTTCTGTCTCTCTCTCTTTTTTTTTTTCATTTCAAATCATTTTTATTAGATATTTTCTTTATTTACATTTCAAATGCTATCCCAAAAGTTCCCTATATCCTCCCCCTGCCCTGCTCCCCTACACACCCACTCCCACATCTTGGCCCTGGCGTTCCCCTGTACTGGGGCATATAAAGTTTTTAAGACCAAGGGGCCTCTCTTCCCAGTGATGGCCGACTAAGCCATCTTCTGCTACATATGCATTTAGAGGCACGAGCTCAGGGGGTACTCTTTAGTTCATATTGTTGTTCTACCTAAAGGGTTGTAGACCCTTTCAACTCCTTGGATAGTTTCTCTAGCTTCTCCTTTGGGGGCTCTGTGTTCCATCGTATAGATGAATGTGAGCATCCCCGTCTGTGTTTGCCAGGTACAGGCATAGCCTCACTCGAGATAGTTATATCAGGGTCCTTTCAACAAAATCTTGCTGGCATTTGCAATAGTGTCTGGATTTGGTGGCTGATTATGGGATGGATCCCCAGGTGGGGTAATCTCTGGATGGTCCATCCTTTCCTCTTAGCTCCAATCTTTTTCTCTGTAACTCCTTTCATGGGTGTTTTGTTCTCCATTCTAAGAAGGAATGAAGTATCCACACTTTGGTTTTCGTTCTTCTTGATTTTCTTGTGTTTTTCAAATTGTATCTTGGGTATTCTAAGTTTCTGGGCTAATATCCACTTATCAGTGAGTATATATCAAATGACTTCTTTTATGATTGGGTTGCCTCACTAAGGATGATATTCTCCAGATACACCCATTTGCCCAAGAATTTTATAAATTCATTGTTTTTAATAGCTGAGTAGTACTCCATTTTGTAAATGTACCACATTTTCTGTATCCATTCCTCTGTTGAGGGACATCTGGGTTCTTTCCAGCTTCTGGCTATTATAAATAAGGCTGCTATGAACATAGTGGAGTATGTGTCCTAATTCCCAGTTGCAACATCTTCTGAGTAAATGCCCAGGAGAGGTATTGCTGGATCTTCCTGTAGTACTATGTCCAGTTTTCTGAGGAACCACCAAACTGATTTCCAGAGTGGTTGTACAAGCTTGCAATCCCACCAAGAATGGAAGAGTGTTCCTCTTTTCCTTCTTCTGCTCTCCGTACATATGATCTACCCACCAACTCCCCTTTCCAAGCCCTCTCCCACCCAATTCTTTCCCTCCATCAACCTCCGATATCTATTTTATTTCCCTTCTGAGAAATATTCAAACATCCTCCCTCCTGTTCTCATTATTTGGCTTCTTTGGGTCTGTTGATAAGGTGGTTATACTGTAATTTATGTCTAATATTCACTTATAAGTGAGTACCTACCATGCATGTCTTTTGGGATCTGGGTTATCTCACTCAAGATGATATTTTCTTTTATTTTCTTATTTTTTAAAGTAGATAATCAAATCAATACACAGGCAAAGAAGGTAGACTGGTTCCATGAAGAAGGATAAATGCAGTCTCACTTGATAATTCACACAATCAACTCTCCCATTTTTTAAATTGGATATTTTCTTTATTTACATTGCAAATGTTATCTCCTTTCCCATTTCCATCTTTGTTACCCCCTATTATATGCCCTCTCTCTTCTAGGAGGTTGTGCCCCTACCCATCTACCCACTCCTGACTCCCTACACTGTCCTTCTACACTGGGACTTCTAGCCTTCTCAGAACCAAGGGCCTCTCCTCCCAATGATACCAGACAAGGTCATATGCATATGCAGATAAAGTCAGGGGTTTTCCATGTGTACTTTTTGGTTGGTGGTTTAATCCCTGGGAGCCCTGACCAGGGAGCATCTGGTTGGTTGATAATTTTGTTCTTCTTTCAGCTTCTTCAGGCCTTTCTTTAACTCTTCCATTGGGGACCACATGCTCAGTCCAATGGTTGGCTGTGAGCATCCACCTCTGTACTTGTCAGGCTCTGATAAAGTCTCTCAGGAGACAGGTATATCAGGTTCCTGTCAGCAATCACTTCTTGGCATCCATACTAATGTCTGGGTTTAGTAACTTTATATGGGATAAATCTCCAGGTGGGGCAGTTTCTATATAGCCTTTCTGTCAGTCTCTATTCCACATTTTGTCTCCATATTTCCTCCTGTGGTTATTTTGTTCCATCGTCTAAGAAGGTCTGAAGCATTCATACTTTGGTCTTCATTCTTCTTGTGTTTCATGTGGTCTATGTATTGTATCTTGGGTATTTCAAGATTTTGGGCTAATATCCACTTATCAGTGAGTGCATATTATGTGTATTCATTTGTGACTGGGTTATTTCACTTAGGATGATATTTTCTAGTTCCATCCATTTGCCTAAGAATTTTATGAAGTCATTGTTTTTAATAGCTGAGAAGTACTCCATTGTGTAAATGTACCATATTTTCTGTATCCATTCCTCTGTTGAAGAACATCTAGGTTCTTTCCAGCTTCAGGCTATTATAGATAAGGCTGCTATGAACATAGTGGAGCATGTGTCCTTGTTATATGTTGGAACATCTTTTGAGTATCAGTCCAGGAGGGGCATAGCTGTGTCCTTAGGTAGTAAGTACTATGTCCAATACTCTGAGGAACTGCCAGACTTATTCCCAGAGTGGTTGTACCACCTTATAATCCCACCAGCAATGGAGGAGTGTTCCTCTTTCTCCATATCCTCGCCAGAATCTGCTGTCACCTGAGTTTTTGATCTTTGCCTTTCTGACCGACCTGAGGTGAAATCTCAGCATTGTTTTGACTTGCATTTCCCTGATGACTAAGGATGTTGAACATTTCTTTAAGTGCTTCTTGGCCATTTGATATTTCTTAGTTGAGAATTCTCTGTTTAGCTCTGTACCCCCTTTTTAAAAATAGGCTCTGTGTCTACCTTCTTGAGTTCTTTGTATATATTGGACATTAGCCCTCTATTGGATGTAGGATTGGTAAAGATATTTTCCCAGTCTGTTGGCTGCCATTTTGTCCTATTGATAGTGTCCTTTGCCTTACAAAGTGTCTTTTGCTTTGCAATTTTATGGGGTCCCATTTGTCTATTTCTGATATTAGAGCATAAGCCATTGGTATTATTTTCTTTTTAAAATTCATTCATTTATTTATTTCACACTCCATATTTTATTCCCCTGCCCCCATACACCCTCTTACTGTTCTACATTCCATAACTCCTCCCCACTCCCTGTCTTCTTGTGGATGTCCCCACTGACCACCTCACCTTACCTCTAAACTCTCTGGGGCCTCCAGATGCTTGAGAGTAAGGTGCATCATCAGCCCACTGAAAGAAAGCTAACTGACTAGATTTTTTGGGGGGGGGTTGTTTGTTTGTTTGTTTTGTTTTCTGTAAAGAAAATACATAATCATTCAGATTTTCCAGTTTATTAGTTGTGTGTCAAGTTAATAAATTTCCCAGGCTGTAATTTTGTTATCTGTAAATTACAGATAGCAGTACCCAAGATACCAGATCACTATAAAAGTTATTAAGATGAGGTGCAAGCACTTCTTCACACAATGGATGTTATAAAGTTTGGAGAATTGTTCCAATGATGTTGTGCTTTTCATAATACCTAAGACATCCTCATATATAATCTTTGTTTGTCCCATCTACTTAAACTGTCATTTAGTAGCAATAACAATTTGATAAATATATAAGAATATTTTGATATATGATACTAAGAAAAGCACCCCAAAATATAAGATATTTTATTGCTTCATATTTAGAATCCATGTTAGTTTTAATACAACAAATCTAGAATCCTTAAATAGTTTTTACTTTTTTGTTTTTTTTCTAAAGTGTCAGACCTGTCTGTCTGCTTCTGAATGACACTATTTGTATCTTGCACTGATGAATGTCTTTACTCTGTTCCCTTTTAACAAGTTCACTTGTGCTCTCTAAGGAGAAAGGGTTTGGTTTTCTGAAAAGTACAGAAACTCTCATGAATCTCACCAAACTGTCCCTCCTTAGGAGACCTAAGAATTTTCATCTGAGCATTGGATCACATAGATCATTGGACAGGAATGCATTCCAAAAGGCATAGTGTCCCAATAATTTTAAGCTTAGAAGAACATGCTTCTGGAATTATATTAGATTGAACACTGTTTTTTTCCACTAAGAAATAAACTTGATTTTTAAATTAACTTTATTTTTTTCTATTGTTTTAAAGATCTGTTACTTTAAAAGTTCACTTTTGGGGCAGGAGAGGTAGAACAGACGTTTAAGCTGATCTTCCAAAGGATATTTTTGGTCCCTGACACTCACATGCTGATTTAAAACTCTGTGTAACTCCAGTCGCAGGGGATCTGATACCCTATTCTTACCTCTAAGGGCACAAAGCAAGCATATGATGCACAGACAGACATACATGCAAGCAAAACACAGATACAAACAAAATAAATATAAATAAAACAAAATGGAAAGATTCCCTTTCCTGCTATTTGTTTTTATTATGTGTGATTAATTTACTATATTAGAATATCAGTTATTGTGGGAATAGGCCTAACTCATATGATAGAAGTCTACTCTTTTAACCTTTGCACATACTTAAAAGAAAAAGCTTTGTGAATAGGCAGAAAAATGTAATGCTTGTACTTTCTTCCTTCCTGTTTTACCCCGAACTTCAAATGTTAATGAACAAAGGCATGCCAGAAAGTCTGGCAGACAGGCAAAGGAGAAGTGGAGGTCATAGATAATCTGGGAAATGACTAATCAGTGACTCAATAATGAGGTGTGATCATTCTCATGTTTATGTACAATTTTCTTAAAGTGGCACAAACATTTTCTGTCTTACCCATTACTCCATAAAAATTATTTCCTTTCTTTAGACAAGGATCTAAGAGCTTAAATTGTGAACTCCGTACCTGTTTATTGAAAAAACTTGGAGCCGTAGAATGATAGATGTGGAAAAGATAACATAGGTCATCAAGCAGTTACTTAAATTTTTTTTTAGGTGAACAATTAGAAAGTGGTGAGGGAAATGTCTTCTATGTCAATTCATAGCTGATAGGAGAAATGGAAGTTTTGAATTCCTTGTCTAGGGTTACTTTTGTCAGAAAATACCTATGTATCTCAATACTTCGTTGTTTCTTTTCTTTTTTAAGGCATTTTATTAGATATTTTCTTCATTTACATTTCAAATGCTATCCCCAAAGTCCCCTATACCCTCCCCCGCCCTGCTCCCCAACCCACTCACTCCCACTTCCTGGCCCGGGCATTCCCCTATACTGGGGCATATGATCTTCACAATACCAAGGGCCCCTCCTCCCACTGATGGCCCACTAGGCCATCCTCTGATACATATGCAACTAGAGACATAGCTCTGGGGGGTACTGGTTAGTTCATATTGTTGTTGTTGTTCTTGTATGTACATGAATGTCAGTTTTCTTGATTTCAACTACTCATTTTTCTTTTGTTTCTCTCTAGGTTGGAAAATTCTTGCTTCTCCCTTACTTTTTTCCTTTTCTATTTAGTTTAAATTATTCTTAGTATTATCACTTGTCTTAATTACTATTTTACTGCTATGAACAGACACTGTGACCACAGCAACTCTTATAAGGACATAATTTAATTGGGGCTGAACACAAGTTCAGAGGTTCAGTCAATTATCATCAAGGTGAGAGCATGGCAGCATCCAGGCAGGCATGGTGCAGGAGCAGATAGTTTTACATCCTCATCTCAAGGCCACGTGGTTAGGAGGAGGGTCTCATTGCCCACCCACACGGTGGTGGCACACTTTCTCCACCTAGGCAACACCTACTCCACCAAAGCCACACTTCCTAATAGTGCCACTCTCTGGGCCAAGCATATTCAAACCACCACCTTGCTGTTATTGGGGGCCTCATTATGTCATGTACTTGAACAACATTACTATCATGATGAATGAATAAATTCTGCTTCTTATTATATTAAATATTCAAAGACTGAACATTAATTATTTCACTTACTATAGCTGAATCCTAAATGAACTTTGTTATGGTCTTATTCATGGGTGTCCAACCTGGGGCCCAAAAGCTGGATGTGACCCAGAATAGGTATCATTGTAATGTCACACAAAATCAATGGATACAAATCATGATTTGTAAACACAGGTGGCTTCAATTTTAGCATATTGTGCAGCTTCTAGGGTGTCATCTTCCCAGCTCAGATAGTCAAACTGACACCGCTAGATGTTACATATGTTCATGATAACAAGAAAGCTAAACACAGCCTGTATCAATAGTCTTTTAACATATCATTATAAATAATAGACATAGACATTGAATTTTATTTGGGAGACAGATCAATGTTTTTGATTATGATGATTACCACTATACCTCACTTATGACTCACAGATTGCCTCAGCTAGCTTTGCTCTCAGGGCTCCATTTTATGCTAATGTAGCATCACCTGATATGAGGAATGACCCTAAGTTTGTTTTCTATTTTGCTGCTGGTTAATTTTCATGACAAAAGAAAACATATTCCTTTATCTATTACTATTTTAATCCCAGTATAGATTTCAATAAAATTTCAAAAGAAACAGAACATAGCCTCAAAAGAAAACTTTTTTTTTTTTTACTACTTTTTTTTTTTTTTTTTTTTTTTTTTTTTTTTTTTTTTTTTTTTTTTTTTTTTTTTTTTTTTTTTTTTTNCATCTAGTAGCTGACCGTGAGCTTCCACCTCCATGTTTGCCAGGCATTGGTATATTTTCCCCTGAGACCTCTATATCCGGGCCCTTTCAGCACCATCTTGCTGGCATATGCTATAGTGTCTATGTTTGGTGACTGATTGTGGGATGGATCCCTGGCAGCTGTAGTCGTTGGGTCCATCCTTTGGATTGAGCTGCACAAAGACACTATTCAAACTAACACAATCAGAAATGAAAAGGAGACATAAAAACAGAAACTGAGGAAATTTAAAAAATCACTTGGTCAAAAGGTTGTACTCCACAAAACTGGAAAATCTAAATGAAATGTTTGATTTTATAGACAAATTCAACTTACCAAAGTTAAATTAAGATCAGATAAACTAAACAATCTCATTAACCCCAAAGGAAATAGAGGCAGACATTAAAGTCTCCCAAACAAACAAACAAACAAACAAATCCCATAGCCAAATGTTTTTAGTGCAGAATTCTAACAGATTTTCAAAGATCTAATACCAATACCCCTCAAACTATTCCACAAAATAGAAACAGAATGAATACAGCCAAACTCATTCTATGTGGCAACAGTCAACCTGATACCTAAACCACACAGAGACTAAACAAAGAAATGAAACTATTCCACAAAATAGAAACAGAAGGATCACAGCCAAACTCATTCTATGTGGCAACAGACCAATTTCATTTATGAACATCAATGCAAAATTACTAAATAAAAGTCTCATAAAATGAATTCTGGAAAACCTCAAAAACATCATGTACTACAATGAAGTAGGCTTTATTCTAGGGATGATGGATGTTTCAATATATGAAAATCCATTAATGTAATCCACAATATAAACAAACTTAAAAACTATGAAAACACATGATCATCTCAATAGGTGCTGAAAAAAAGCTTTGACAAAATTTAACACCCCTTCATTTAAAAAATCTTTCGGAGATTAGAAATTCAAACATACATAAACATAAGAAAAGCAATATACATCAAGCCAATAGCCAACATCAAATTAAATGGAGAGAAACTTGAAGCAATCCCACTAAAATCAGGAAAAAAACAAGGTTGCCACTTTCTCCATGTCTTTCAATATAGTACTTGAAGTTCTAGCTAAAGCAATAAGTCAACAAAGAAGATGATAAGGATATAAATAGGAAAGGAAGAATTCAAGATATCACTATTTGTGGATGATATGATCGTATACATAAGCGATCCTCAAAATTCTACCAGAGAACACTTACAGCTATTAACATCAGCAAAGTGGGTGGAAATAAAATTAACTCAAAGAAATTAGTAGTCTTCCTTTATAGAAATGATAAATGGGTAGAGAAAGAAATTATGGATCAACATACTTCACAATAGCCACTAATAATATAAAATACCTTGGTGTAACTTTAACCAAGCAAGTGAAAGGTCTATATAAGAAGAACTTGGTGGCACATGCCTTTAATCCCAGCACTCAGGAGGCAGAGGCAGGCGGATTTCTGAGTTCGAGGCCAGCCTGGTCTACAAAGTGAGTTCCAGGTCAGCCAGGACTACACAGAGAAACCCTGTCTCGAAAAAACCAAAAAAAAAAAAAAAAAAAAAAAAAAAAAAAAAAAAAAAAAAAAAAAAAAAAAAAAAAAAAAAAAAAAAAAAGGAAGAAGAAGAACTTCACTCCCCTTAAGAAAGAAATTAAAGAAAATATCAGATGATGGCAAGATCTCTCATGCTCATGGATCTGTAGGATTAACATAAAAATGGCAATCTTACCAAAAGCAATCTACAGATTCAATGCAATCCTCATCAAAATTCCAACACACATTTTTAAAGACCTTGAGAGAGCAATTCTCAATTCCATATGGAAAAACAAACTAACAAAAAACCCAAGATATCTAAAAAAAAATCATGAATAATAAAAGAATAACAATCCCTGACTTCAAGTACTATAGAACAATAGTAATAAAACTGGATACTCCTGATATAGAAACAGATAGGTTGATCAGTGGAATTAAATCAAAGACCCAGAAATAACCCCACATACTTGTGTACACTTTTTTTTTTTTTTTTTTTTTTTTTGGCAAAGAAGCCAAAACCATACAATGAAAAAGGAGAACATCTTTAACAAATGATGCTGGTCTAACTGGATGTCTGTATGAAGAAGAATTCAAATAGATCGATATTTATCATGCTGCACAAAACTCAAGTTAAATGGATCAAAGACCTCAACATAAAATGGGATACACTGATCTCATAGAAGTGAAATTGGTAAATAACCTTGAACTCATTGGTGCAGGAGAAAATTTCCTGACCAGAACAACAGTGCCTCAGGAATACTATTTAGCTGTTAAAAACAAGGACATTAAGAATTTTACAGGCAAATTGATTGAACTAGAAAATATTATCCTGAGTGAGCTAAACTAGATCCAAAAGGCATACATGTTATGTACTGACTGACAAGTGGATAGTATCCATAAAGTACTGAATACCTATATTATACACCACAGACCCAAAGGAGTTAAATAAGAAGGAAAGGCCAAGCTAAGATACTTGAATCACACTTAGAAAGGGGAACAAAACAGTTATAGAAGGCAGAGGGAGGAAGGAAAGTGAGTGGGAGAGGGGGTGTTGTGTTTGGGGGAGTGTGGGGCAGGGTAAGGTGTGGGGAGAGACAGGAAAGAGTAACAGAAGGGTAGGATAATGAGGGGAAATATCCTCCCTGCCTTTCAACATTGAGAGGGAGCTCCCCCTGTCTCCTCAGCCCCCTTCCCTGAGGCTTCAAGTCTTTACAGGGTTAATCAAATTCTTTTCCACTGAGGCTAGACAAGGTAGCCCTTTGCTACATATGTGCCTGGGGCCTCTGACCAGCTTGTGTATGCTGCTTAGTTGTTGGCTCAGTCTCTGGGAGCGCCCATGTGTCCTGGTTAGTTGATACTGTAGGTCTTCCTATGAGGTTGCCATCCCCTTCAGCTCCTTCAATCCTTCTGCTAATTCTTTCATAGGGGTCCCCAACCTCACTCTAATGTTTGACTGTAAGTATTTGCCTCTGTCTTTGTCATCTGCTGGTAACGCTTTTCAGAGGACAGCCATGCTAGGCTCCTCTCTGCAAGCACAGCATAGCATTAGAAATAGTGTCTGGGTTTGATGTTAGCCCATGGGATGGATCCCAAGTTGGGCCAGTCACTAGGTAGCCATTCCTTGAATCTCTACCCAATTTTGTCCCTATATTTCTTTTAGGCAGAAAGAATTCTGAGTCAAAAAAATTGAAGGTAGTTTGGTGCCCCCATCGCTCCACTGGAGGTCCTGTCTAAATACTGGAGGTGGCATCCTCAGGGTCCATCTCCCCAACGTTGGTCATGTCAGTTAAGGTCACCCCAATTGAGTCTTGGGAGCATCTCATATCCCAGGTCTCTGAAATGTTCTAGAGGTTCTTCCAACTCCCCATTCCTAGAAGCTGCATATTTCCATTCATTCTCCTGGCCCTATGGGCTTCTCTCCTCCCATACCTGACCCTCCTCTTTTTCTTTCCCTCCCTTCTTTCCATGCCAGGTTCCTCCATATCTCTTTACCACAGTGTTTGTTTTGTTCTCCCTTCTAAATGAGATTGAGCCATCCTTACTTGGGCCTTCCTTCTTGTTTAACATCTTAGAGTCTGAGGGGTATATCATGGGTATTCTGTACTTCTTGGCTAATATCCACATATCAACGAGTACATACTGGTGTATGTCCTTTTGGGTCTGAGTTAACTCACTCAGGATGATATTTTCTAGTTTCATCCATTAGCCTGCAAAATTCATAATGTCCTTGTTTTTATAGCTGAGTAGTATTCCATTGTGTAAATATGTCATCTTTGCTTTTTTCTTTTACCATTCTTTAGTTCAGGGACATCTAGGTTGCTTTCAGCTTCTGGCTATTACATATAAGGGTGTTATGAACATGGTGGAACATATGTCCTTGTGGTATTGTGGAACATAGCTTGGTTATATGTGCAGGAACAGTATAGCTAGGTCTTCAGGTAGATGTATTCCCATTTTTTTTTAGGAACCACCAGACTGATTTCCAGAGTGATTGTACCCACTTGTAATCCCACTAACAATGGAGAAGTATTCCTCTTTCTCCACATCCTCGCCAGCATCTGCTGTCACTTGAGTTTTTGATCTTAGCCATTCTGACTGGTGTGAGGTGGAATCTCAGGGTTGTTTTGATTTGCATTTCCCTGATGATTAAGGTTGTTGAAATTACACACACACACACACACACACACACACACACACACACACACACACACACACACGTAGGGCAGCGGGTTTGGGGGAATAAAGGCAGTGGGAGAAAACCTACGTCCCACCAGAGCTCTGTGCTCTGGGTGGGTAGAAGCAAAGGACTACTGCATACTTTCCATGCGGCCCCAGGTGGGAAGCCATGGACTCCAGCCTGCAGGGCGCTGGATAAGGGACAGTCTGTGGTCTCTGAGCCTCACAGAGGCCAGAGATAAAAGGTTCTCAGTCTTGGGTAACCCAGATGCTGCTGGACATCACAGAAAAGCTGAGAACAAAGTGGGGGCCCCATGGGCTGCTTGGCCAGCCTCGGGGCCGAATAGAGGAGAGGGCAGGGAGAGAGACGGTGCTCGGTGGTTCCCACACTGGTAAGAGTCCTTGGTCCATGACTGGATTGCAGGAAGGCCTTCTGCTGGGAGGTTAGATGTGGCTTTTTTTTTCCCGAGAGACGTGGCTCTTTAGGGGAAAACCTGTACCATTGTTTAAGTACAGCAGGCCTTGATGAACAGAGACAGTCTATGGTTTTAGAACTTTACTGTAGAAAGACAGAGAGAAAGAGAAAAGGTAAAAGAGAGAGGCGACCATGGCCACATGGAGAAAATTGGGGAAGGAAGGGAGGAAAAGGAGAGCTAGAGATGTGAGTAAGAAGGGTGAGAGCTTGAGAGAGGAGGGGCCAAGTGGCCCCTTTTATAGTGGGCTGGGCTATCTTGTAGTTGCAGGGTAACTGTGGGGAAGAGCATATCTGGCTATTGTCAGGTAACTGTGAGGTTGGAGTCTAGCTAGAATGCCAGGAGCTTGGGGCTTTGTCTGCTTGACTGATAGTCACAGAATTATGGAGTTGGGGGGGCTCTGTGTTATCAGGTACCTGTCTCTGGGAATGTGACTTACTGTTCTGTACCTTGTAGAGTTTTTCTACTGGGTATATGGGTGTATATACACACACACATATATGTCTATATTGAATATTAGCTCTCTATTGGATATAGGACTAGTGAAGATTTTTTTCCCAATATGTAGGTTGCTATTTTCTTCTATTGACAGTGTTCTTTAACTTACAAAATCTTTTCAGCTTTAAGAGGTCTCATTTATCAATTGTTGATTTTAAAACTTCTACTTTTAAATGTTATAATTTGCTGACATATGGCTCCTTCTGCCATCTTTAGTTAACATAAGGAACTGGGAGAATTATAAAAAACAGCAAAGTATGTTAAAGCAACTTTCTTTGCCTGTTTTCAACAAATCTGATAGTTACTGATGCTTTCCCTTTCCGTTGTGATGATAGATAAAAAAGAGGAATTTATAAAAGAAAATACAACTGATGCTTCACACTCAAATTTTATGAAATATTATTTCACAGTACATGAAGATAATTTATGTACAAAAGAATTTTAAATTAAAAATGTCCTTTAAATGATCACTAAGACTATGAGTTTTGTAAGGGGCAAGAGATTAATTCATATCAATTCTAAGAATTCCTTAAAAGTGTTGCTTCTGACTATGGTGACATCATTCCATTTTTGGAAGTAAAATAGCTGAGTTGAGTGTAAATGATGAAAGATTTTATGATTTAGAATGTTATCAAATTGTTTATGGCATCCAAAACAAAATTTGTGCCAAAACTTGATGAGGAAAACTTGCTTACTATTCAGCATTTTAAGTCGATTAAACAACTCATTTAAATGAGTAAAATGCGGAGCTTTTAGGAGAAAACATTTTATCAATACAATGTTTCAAGTCATAACAGTCTTACTAATGAAAGTGAAATTAAGGAAAGGTCAAATTAAGGCAAGGATTTTTATGCATTTTGACACATTGATTAAATATTGTCTTGTGAATAGTGAAAATGCAGCCTTACTTTTAATATTGATTTAATAATTTGGAAACAGATTTCAAAAATTTCCAGGAAAATTATCAATATTTTGGCATCTTTGTGACTCCATATTTATTTGGCACAAATATTTCACTTGAAAAATTTTAACTTCAATTCAACCTAATGAAAACTGATTATATCTATCCTAGAATTTTGTAAGTCTTATCTTCAGAGACAAATATTTGTCTCTTCATAATCACGCATTATTGATGTTATTATTTTAAGTACATATATTTGTGAGCAACTACTGTCAGAAACAAAGCCCATTCAGAGCAAAATTAGAAAAATATCTGATGAGTATCAATGAGAACTCAGAATCACAATGATATCCATTAAGACAGGTATTATTTCAAGAATCTCTCTAATACAATGTCAGATAGCTCACTATTTTCTTTCCTTTTATTTTTAAAGTAAAAACATCAACAATCAATAAAATTTTATTATTTATGTGTTCATTTTTTATTAGCATACACAACATTGGTACCTGCTCACTGATCTTTTAAAATTTTTATTTATTTATTTAATTTTTTATGTATGAGTATTTGGACTGCTGCCCACAGGTAAGTCTGGGACCCACAGAGTGCAGAAAAAGTTGTCAAATTCCTTGGTACTGGAGTTAGTCAAGATTGTTAGTCACCTTATAGGTGCTAGGAATTGAGTCTGCATCCTCTGAAAGAACAAGTGTTATTAACCACTGAGCCATCTCTCCAGATCCAGCGATCACAAATTTTAAAACAAATTCCCTGAATGATGTACATCATAATTAGGATTAATTATACTCATTTTTTTTTCTTACTGGCTTTTTATAGTGTGTGGATACTTAATGTGTGGTCCTGGATGATTCCTTTCCATTCACTCTAGCCTTAGAAAGCTAAAAGGTTGTACATCCCTGGTATTCCTGAAATATTACTCTAGCATCATCTTTCCTTGTTTTTCTTTCTTCTTGCCAATCAAGCATTGTAATATCCAAATTAGAAAGAGTGATGTAAATATTTTTCCCTACAGAAATCTCTTCAGTACATCTGTCATACTCAAATGTTTCTGCTACCTGATCCAGGTAATGAGTTGACTTTCCTTGAATCCTTCTGTATTATTCAGGCAGAGTAATGATACTCAATTTAAAATATTGTTGTACTATGTAATACTAAGCTATAGAATGTTATGATAAACCTTTCTGAATAACCCCCTATAATATACAGTGAACACGAAGGAAATAACCTTGCTTAATTTTTACCTCCTCCTTTGTGTACACAGTACATGAATGTGGGCCTCCATAAATAATTGCTAAATATGAGCTATCCAATACTTTCTGTAGGCCACAGCAATTGCCAGAAATTGAAATTTAATAAATATGGACTTTTTGAAATTTGGTTGTTGTCATTCTGGTTAATATAACCTTCATGTTCACTTAAAATGTCAATCAGTCATACCTCTGAAAATCTTGCATCAAATGTAAAAGATAATGAATTTGTTGGGAAGGCTAATTTAAAAGTCCCATTCAAAACAGAAAGCTGTCTATGTAATGTTGCTTTTTATTAATATAAATGCATAAAATTAAATCTACCCATTCAATCCTTAGTGCTTAAGTTTTTGTTTCTGTCAGGAATAAATATAATTAGATATTTTAAATGTGAAAAATTCTAGTCTGTTACTACTGAGGTCCTCATTATACTGGCTTTTCAGGTGATACACAGTTGCAAACATTGAAGAAATACAGTCTTGTCTATTAATACTATGTTCTGCAAACAAGCCTAGTGAAAGGAGACAGTTAAAAAGAATATTTAAAGCTCTGATAATTGGATATTTTTGTTTGTAGTTTTGTTTGGAAACTTCATATCTTCAAAGTTAGTATTGCAACTATATACTTTGCACAGCTACACAAAAATTTTGCCTTGTGGCCTCATTTGGCGTCATTCTATGCTTCTTTCAGCTTCCCCACATTTGCAAATATCAGCTTTGCAAGTATTGATAATTGCTGAACAAGCTGTGCATCTTGTATCTTACTTTTTTTTTAAAGAGCCCTCTCATTTATTGTTGCATATATTTAAAAGGTAAATGGACACATTTCAGTATATGCATACACTTATCTTCCTAGGGTAATTAGAACTTTTTCTTATTTTAATTTATGTTTCGAGCCAATTAGATTCTATTTTTTAGTATTGTTCCAGACCTGAACAATGCTATGCAATATTGTTACCGCACATTGCTATTGAATGCTAAATTATATTCCTTCTATTTCTGTGTGTTTTGTTATCATTCTCCAGTCACCTTTAATATGTCTTCATCCCTGGTCTTCATATCCTTTAATAAACAAACTAATCTTCTTTGAATTAAAGTTTCAGCTTCAACATATGAGTAAGACCTTGATAGTTTTCATGTGTGTCTGAGGTTCATGTTTGAGTATTGTTAATCATGAATGTAGGCTCTTCTGTCTTGCGGTGTAGATGCTCTGACATGTTTTTTGGGTTCTTGTGGTATACAGAGGATTTAGAATCGAGAGCATACTCATTTTACTAGAATAACAGTAAAAATTCATCATCAAACAATCTGAATTAACAAGGTATCTGTTTATTCTTAGTTTTTAAAAGAGCAGGTGTTCCAACTTCAAGCCATTTTATGAACTCCTTCATGCAGTTTTTCTTTTGAACATGGATTCCAGCTTTCAATATTTGATACTGTTATGGTGATCATCCTTTGCATTTTTGCATACATCCCCAATTAGTTAAAACACTGTATGTATCTATTGGAAAGTATAATAAAACCTTATCATAAAGAAGAACCACATCTACTAGGTTTGTGGCTCCCATACTAAGAGTTATATGTTTTCTGTGCATATATTAAGTCTTTTGTGTGCCCAAGGGTAAAATTTAACTGATCTACATTATGCTCTTTATTTGGAAGTTTAGCATTCAACCCATAGCTTTAAGTAAAGTTTCAGGGATAACTTTAAGCAATAGTGCAGAGAAGAAAGTCTGAATCCTCTAATTCTACAAGCCTAGTGATTCTAGAAATGTATTAGAGTTAAAATACCAATAGGTGCAACAAAATGATGATGGTAAGCATATATTGTGCTAGGCCCTAGCACTTATGACAATAATAGTTTAGGATAGGGAAGCATTTATCATTAAAGAAAATGGACAGCAAATGATAACCAGATAATTATTTTGCTGGAAAAAAATAGCACCCAGTTTGTATTTAAAGAAAGCCCCCTATGTAGCAGAAAAGTTGATATCATTTGGCTTGAGTTCCTCTTTGACCATTGTATACAATATTGGTTTGTTATTATCGTTGCTGTTTTATATTCTTATATATTTCTTTTGAGAAGGTTTGTGCTTTATTTATTACTATATACATTGATTTTGCTGGTACATATAACCTCAGTGATAGAGCTATCATGTCATTTTTCACCACGATAGTGACTACAATTTAGTATTAAGATTTTTTTCCTCTCTGTGATAGTATCACTGGGATGCTTTAAACAATATTTAAGCACTAGAAAGAGAAATTCCCTTTGAAAGTAAGAGTTGCATTTTAGCTAAGACTTCCTAAGTCTTAGCCTTATGTGGTAACTATAATGGTTAATATTTCAATGACCATAGCCAGGCATGGTGGTGCACACTTTTATTCTCTGTACTTGGGAGGCAGAGGCAAGCAGATTTCTGAGTTTGAGGCCAGCCTGGTCTACAGAGTGAGTTCCAGGACAGCCAGAGCTATACAAGAGAAACCCTGTCTCGAAAAACAAAACAAAACAAAACAAAACAAAAAGCAATGACTGAGTAGTACACAATTAGTATATCTTATAATAGTTCTGGATTTGAAGAAATGTGGAAGACATAATCTTTAAACTCCAAATAGAATGGAGAAATGCATATAAAGCAGATTCAATATGATATGTTAAATTCTTCAATAGAGAGATGAACATGGAAGAGGAAGAATAGCAACTCCTCGTAGGGAATAATAGAAATGTTCATCATAGTCGTGAAGTCTGAACAGGTAAAAACAGTTACTACTAAGTAGCATATTTAGTTTTTAAATTTTACTGTGGCAACAAAATTGACATTGAAAGAGGCCATGACTAGAAGCTATTTTAGTGCTTTGGAGAAATCATGAGAGCACTATTATAGATTGAGGTGTAATGAAAGAAATAGAAGTTGATGCATTTAACTTTAATCGTTTTTTTAGACAGAAAAAAATGGGGCTTAATTGGTGACTTTGTGTGTGTATGTGTAGTACAATAAAGGAGAAGGTGCTGAAAACAAAGCCCCTGGTTTCTGCCTTAGAGGACTATGCACAATGCATACTTGGACTTTAGATGAAAAAGCAAACTAGGTCTAAAGGGCCAGAAAACAGTAGCTTTTCTCTTTTACACAAAGAATGGGTAAATTGAGGTATTCATGTTTAGTTGAAAATCATGAAATCAGTTTTCTGCTTTTTTTCTTCAATGTTAGAGAGTTATAAACAAATTCCTCAATGTGGATAGCATTATCTATCTTGCTCAGATTTCTGAACTTATAGTCTGGACTAAAATAATTATCATATGTAACTGAATATAAAATATTTAATATGTACAATATAAATATAAAATATGAAATAAATATAATATATAAAATAAATATAAATAAAATGAATATAAAATAATTACCCCATATAACTGATAACATATAGTATTCTGTAATAGTGCATGAAACCTACTTCCATTTACAGGCTTAAAACACTGTAGTACCTTGTTAGATAGAATGAAGTTTACAGCAGAAAATGAATATTCCTACACAAAGGAGTCTTATTTCCAGAGGACTAGAAAGGTCCAAGAAAGCCTTTCTGGTGGGAAGATTGGAATGTATGGTGGTATTTTATTGGATCCTTAGTGTCTGGAAGAGGGTGGATATCTTAAAGAAATTTTCTGCTAATATCTTACATTTTGAATAGGTTTGGACCTCTATGAATGCTGGTTAAGTACCTAGAAAAGGGCTATAGGACGTAATAGTTATCTTGTGAAGGTAATGACATGTGTAAATGATTAAAAGGTGAATTAGAAAGCAATCTAAACAGCTAGAGAAAATAGCCTGAATTACTACATTTTGCTTATAAAATATGAGGGTAGATCTGAAGTGAATCTAAATAAAAAAGCAACAGTCTTACAAATCTTTGATCAGAGGATGAATTCCCTACCATGGAAATAACTGAGAAGAAATGAGGAAGATATTTCTTTTATCTCCTAATCCCACAACACTGATGTTCCAGTTCTAGACAAGCTCATTTGCCATTGGTGGTCACCTGAGTTCTTAAGACTTAAGCCCATTAAAATTGAGAACAAAATGACACAGTAAAACTAGTATATCCTTCAAAGCTCATTCTCAGCCAAATTGGAAAACTTACTATTTATCCTTTTTAATCTCTGTCCTCATTATCTTGAATCAACTTCTTATCAGTCATTGTATCCAAACTCCAGACTCTTCTTTTGGTTGTCCTTGTTTTCTTTTGTTCTATTTTTTTTCATGATGTAAAATATTTTTTCTGAGTTATTGTGGTTATTTATTTTTATTTCTCTACCACATTTAAAACAGTATCTCCTTTGAGACATACAATTAACAAAATTGAATTGACTTTATACACAGGAGTAGCTATGAGTTACATATCATGAGCTCAGTTTAAAGGCCTAAATACAGGTTTTTAGATAGAACCTTTCCTTATATTACCTCGAGTAGACATAAATAATCTATCATATAATATCTAGTTGGTATAACACATAAAGCAAACAGTTGTTGAATATCATTTTTAAATTATCCATTATGTAGATGATATGACTTTGAAAGTGCATCTTGAGTACCATTTACTTTTTTCCTGCAGATACATATCTAACACATATACCTGCATTTGTACCTTAAATGATGTTCCTTTTTGAACGCTATGAGTAGTTTCTCCTCTGCTCAACTTTCTTGTTGGACCTAGTCAATGAAACCAACTTACTGGATATCCAATGGCTTGCGAAGGATAAATCAGGCTATAAATCAGCTGTGGTTTCACCTTTTTACGCAAAGACCATGGTTGTCACTGTATCTGAATTCTTGGAACCCTTACACCACTTTTACTATTTTCAGATAAAAAATATTGTGGTGCTAATACTTTGGAATATTAATATTTACTTGCTTGTTTCTTCTTTTTGTTACTTTAAGTACACCAATAGCTTAAGAAGAGAGCCATTGTTAAAGTATTTTTCTATTTGAATATTCTATGTTTCCTTTGGCAGAACACAAACAGAAAGACTTTCATGGACAGTGTCTTATTCAATCATTTCCAGAAAGAAGGAATTCATATAATACTCTCATGCCATTTTTTTATTTAGTTTGTTGTTCATTATATAACACATATTTAACATGCTTAATGTTTTATGAATAGATCCTTTCATCATTTAGATATATAAACATGCATCCTCTTAATCTAGATATTTATCAGAAAGAGCATCATATCAATATGAATATTTTATTCACCACCACGAGCCAAACTTGTGCTGTAATAACACCTCTCTGGAATTTAGAATAAAATCTTATTTTTTTTTTTAAAAAAAAATCTGTTGAACTGGAGGTTTCAGGCAATTGCTAAGCATTCTTCCATGCAAAATTTTAGCAATTTAGGGGTCTTGTGATTTTTATGATGATAGCCTAGCATTTTTTCTCTATTATTCTATTATCTCAATTCATCCTATCAGTGAGTTGGTCAGGGAAATTTCATTCACTCACTCTATAAGTGATAAAACTTCCAACCACATTTCTGGGGCAAATGTCAGTTATATGGCTCTGCCAAACATCAAGATGTCTCTGATGAGGACTGCTTTGCTTACTGAAAAAAGGCCATATGCTCTGAAAGTGAGAGTTGTCAAACACATGTTCTAAAGGTGTGATTATGAAGTTGGCTTTCATTTTAATGTATTTGTTGCACATGTTTACTATTCCCAGCTAAATAAAATTATTTTATACCTGGGCATTTATTTATATCACATGATAATGACAATATTTTTACGGGGAGCAATACCTTTGCTGTGCTTATACTATTCTCTTGGCATGCTCCCAGGCAGAGTTAAGACTTTCTTTTTCTATGAATATAGTTGCCCTTATAGAATATTTAGCAAGCACCTCTTCACTAAGTAGAATAGAATAGTTCCTTAGACCAGGTAATCATCAGAAAATATAGACATGAATAGCATTGAAACCATTATATATATATATATATATATATATATATATATATATATATATATATATATATATATATATATATATATA
>LR754229.1:0-30996 GCA_902729485.2 Mus minutoides | reverse complement strand
CAAATAGCTTTAAACAATCTCAAGGACAATCAAATTGTATAGAATGGTATGCTTCTCTCTTGGTTGGCTGTGAGTTTATTAGGAAAACAAATTATTGTTTCTTTCTAGAAGGATGTTCTGCCTCACAATATGCTCCTGACTTCAGCTGCTTGTTTCATTTTTATTTTCCTGTAACATTTTTTCTGGTCTTGTCACAGTTTCATTTCTATTTTCTCTTGTTATATTGTTTGCATGTTAATATGATGCTTTACAAAATAGTGTATAACTACATATAAAGCACATTGTTATATATTAAATTGAAAATTTGCCACAAGCTAGTGTGATTTCAGCTTCTTGAAGATTTCCACTTGCAAGGAAAATTTAGGGGTTTTTTTAAATATAGAAAATAATATAATAGCTTTCCTAGGTATCTATTTTAAAACCCAAAGTAAACAAAGATTTTGTAAGTATTAAGTCAGTAGTCAGTATTTTACACAAGTTTTTAAAGGAATAGCATCTCTAATTTTACCCCATTTCTAGCATAATATGATTAAACAGATCCATCATTAAGTAAAATAAAAATCATAGGAGTTTCTGCTGAACTATGTTTTTACATTGCCTCTGAAGTGCAGCCTAACCCAAATCCAGTTTTCTCTCCCAGTATTCTCCCTCCACTCCACCACCTGATTCCCCCTGTACCAATCCCCACACACTCCCTATGAAATCTATTCTATTTCCCTTTCCCATGGAGATCTATGCACCCATTTTAGAGCTTTCCTTGTTATTTAGCCTTTCAGGGTCTGGATTGTAGCATTTTACCATTTACTCAACAGCTAACATTCTCTTTCAACTAGGGTGATCCTAGCAAGAACTCTTAGTAATGGGGGATATAGTACTTGAACTAACGATGTTCTATAATCAGGCAAGGCTTCAAGTGGAGGAATTGGGACACCAACCCAGACACAAAACCTTTCATAACCTGTCTTCTGCAAGATGTGCTGGGGCAATGATGGCTCAGAACTTGTGTGAGTAATCAACCAATAGCATGTCTAAATTGAGACCTATATCTAATACTGCCTGGATGGCTGGGAAATAGAAGCTGGGTAGTTCAGAAAAAAAGTCAGTGCAATGATTTCTAATGATATTCTGCAATATTCATACCTGTCTATCACCTACTTATAACTATTCACTCATTTCTTCTATAAATATTTAACTTTTGTTTAATAGGTTTATTTTTGTCCTTGTTCTTACAGATTGGTATACTCCAATATATGCCACTTATTAGCAACATTTTCTTCTGCTTATATTCAGATTTACTTTCATTTTCCATCTGGTTTCTCTGTCACATTTATTTATTTTTTCCTTTTAGTTCATTGGTATTCTTGTGTCTTCTTTTCTAGGCTGCAGACAATTACTGTATACAGCTAGGCTTCTATCTCTACCCATCCCCATCCCCTTTGCCTTTTGCTCTTTCCCACTAGACTAAAGGGGGAATTACTGAAACCATGTTTTAAAAGGCAGAGACATGTGATACACAGACATAGTAGATTGTCTAAATAGAAGAGAAATGATGTTACTGTTCTCATTTGAATTTTTTAAAAGTGGGAATGTCTTATTTGCTACTATCTTGTCTATAGGAGAAAAAAGTAGTTCATGTGTATTTCTTCTGAGATTAATTTAGAAGAGGTTGCTAACATTGCTTTTTCTTACCATGGAAACAAACCAATTAAGAGAATCCCTGCCCCTTCTGTACAAAAGCAGTTGCTTTGACAGTCTTGTGACCTCTTACTTCTACCTCTTGCTAGTCTCTTCAGCTCAACCTGTAAAACAACTACATTCACAATGCTTGTTAGATTTAGTGTCTCAGAAAAGTGTTGAAATTCTTTCATTTGTTACCCAAATGTGAATCAGTGGTGGTGTTCTCAGCGCTGGTTAAATCTGCTCATCATGTATGTGGCAGCCCGGTGTCTTCCTGTCATACAGGCTTTCGCTTGTGCCTGAATTCCTGAGGAAAGTAAAAGTTGGAGAAACTCGTTCTAGAGATGTAGAAGTTCAAAGCTCTCAGCTACCACATACAATGGAAAGTTGTATTGTCCCAGCTCATTTTGAATTCTAACCATAGTTTCCCCCCCCATTCTCTGACAAATCATTTATAGGCTGGAAAATTTCTTAAATTCAATTATGATAGTTTTCTTTGATGGAATCACAGCCATAGATCTGTTAGAATCTCATTTTTAAAAAGAATTTATAAAATTTTAATTTTTTAGTGTTTTTTTTCTAAAACAGATTTTCTCTATGTAGCCCTGGCTACCATGAAACTCTACCTGTAGATTAAACAGGACTCAAACTCAGAGATCTGCTTACCTGTGTCTCTTGAGTCCTAGGATGAAAGGTGTGTCACTGCCACCCTGCTTCACTGGAGAAATTTTAACATGGAATAAAAATCTGACTCTCATCTCTAACAATACTCATTTAAGTCTTCAATGATTATTATTTTTAAAAATCCTGTAGATGGTTTTATTGTTCAGCCAAGATTGATCTTTTCTACCCTAGGGGAATATTTCTAAAGGTGGCCCAGCCCAGAAACAGAATCAGTACAGAATCAGTATTACCTACACATTTATCAAATGTGTTTAAGTTTGGTCCCTATTCTTAGATTTCTGAATCAACAGCTCTTAGGGTGGGAGCTCAACTAAGTTAGATTCACAGGGCTGCAGGTCGATGGGTGACTGGCTTTTTTCTTTCTTTTTTCTCTGTATATAAAAGGCCAGACAGTAAATACTTCAAGCATTGTAGATATATGGTCCCTGCTTCAGTAACTCAGTTTTTTTGTTGTATCATGAAAGCAGGAATGGATAAATAATGAGTGTGACTATGTTTCAATGAAATGTTATTTGTAGAACAGGTGGCTTTGCTGGATTTGGCCATTGAACAGTCATTTGTCGATCACCAGTCTAGGTGATTCTGACTCATACTGAAAGTTGGGAACTACTAGTTCAGAAAGAATGATAAATGAATAGTCAGAAAAAATACTATTAGGTCTAATAAATTATTTGCTAGGGAAGGAAAGGATGTCAAGAAATGACATTAGAATACACCTCATCTAGATTTGGTGGGAGGAAAAGGACTGTAACAATGTGTCAGCTAGAAAGAAATACAATGTCTATAAGAGAAAATTCTTGGTTGAGGAAGCTGTCAAGCCAATTTTCCTAAATATGCACCCTCTGTTTCACTTAGACCTGCCTCTTTGCTGCCTGACTCAACTGATAAGTACTGCATGCCTTCTATGATTTTTTAGGGTGTTTTTCCCTTTGCAAATTCATTTTCTCTTCTTTCCAACCTCTTAACTCTACCCAATTCCTCAAAGCCCAGTTCAGATTCCAAATGGAGTTTAGAATTCTCTTCCCATAACTATGCATGATAAGGAAAGTAAGTGCTCAGGTTTTAGATTAATAAGGCACACAGAGCTGAACCCAACTACAGATTTAATGGTCATTAGGAAGCAATGCCACAGGCTGAAATCTGTGTGTATATTTTAACATTTCAAACTATTCAAGGAAATAGCAAATACAGCCTATGATTTAAAAAATAGAACATGATGTAAGAAAGTATTTCAAGAAGAAAATTTGTGTTGAACAAGATTGATGTTAGATACATAGACTTAACTGAAGTAGCCACACTGTATTGGTGTTTGGTGATTTTAATGGTTACTATAGAATTTCAACTTGACAAGTTTTAAAATCATCTAGTAAACAAGACTGTGGCCATGCCTGTGAGGTATTATCTTAATTACATTAATGAGAGTAGGAAGACTCACCTTAAAAATGAGCCATGTTGTTCCCTGGACTTGGTCCTGCACTACATACAAAGAAAAAGCTAGTCAATAACAAACATTTATCATTCTTACTCCTGATGGCAGACACCATGTAGGCAGCTGCTTTAACCTCTTTTCCTCATGGTATCTCTATTACAGTCTACTATATCCTCTGAGTGTCAAAATGTATTCTTCTTTCTTTAAATTGCTTTTGTTGATTATTTAATCACAGTAACAGGAAACATAGCTAAGAGAAAAGTTGTACCAAAACCCAAGGGCATTGTTGCTTTAGTAAACTGACTGAGTCTGTTGTATTGTTGGAGTTTGGTGCTTCAGGCAAGAAAAGCGACAGCATGCTCAAAGGAGAATTTAATGATCCTTTTTGGTGGGAGCTTTGCTGGTAAAAATGGAAATAGTAGAGACCTGGCTAATGATGTTTCAGAGGGAAACAAGGACTCTATAGGGAACTGATCATGGGGTCTCTTATGTGATAGTTTGTTCAAGAATCTGGACATATTTTATTTATGTTCTGAGAACCTGAACAAAATTGATTTGGTATATTTTTATATTCATTCTTCATAGAAAATGTTTTCATTATATAATTTCTTCTCCTCCAATTCCTCCTAGATCACTTCTGTACCCTACTAGTTTCCTGTTCTTCCCTTCTTTATCGCCTTCCCTTTCTCACTGATAAAATCAAAACCCAAGAAAATGAAAATCAAATTAAGTAAACAAGTAAAACCCAAATAAAACAATATGACTAATTGGTGTGATGGGGCCAATTTTAAGGCAGAAGAACATTCTTTTTTTATTAGATATTTTCTTAATTTACATTTCAAATGCTATTTTGAAACTCCCCTCCCCCCTCCCCCCTCCCTGCTCCCCTGCCGACCCACTCCCACTTCTTGGCCCTGGAGTTCCCCTGTATTGGGGCATATAAAGGTTGCAGTACCAAGGGGCCTCTCCTCCAAATGATGGCTGACTAGGCCATCTTCTGTTACATATGATGCTAGAGACACTAGTTCTAGGGGTTCTGTTTAGTTCATATTGTTGTTCCTCTTCTAGAGTTGCAGACCCCTTCAGCTCCTGGTGTTCTATCTCTAGCTTCTCCAATGTGGGCCCCATGCTCCCTCTTATGGATGACTGTGAGCATCCACTTCTGTGGGAGTCAGCTATATCAGGGTCCCTTCAGTAAACACTTGCTGTCCTATGCAATAGTGTCTGAGTTTAGTGACTGATTATGGGATGGAAGCCCGGTGGGTTAGTCTCTGTATCCTTTCATCTTAGCTCTAAACTTTGTCTCTGTAACTCCTTTAATGGGTATTTTGTTTCCTATTCACAGGAGGAATGAAGTATCCACACGTTGGTCTTCCTTCTTGATTTTCATGTGTTTTGCAGATTGTATATTGGGTGTTCTAAGTATCTGGGCTAATATTCATTTATCAGTGAGCACATATCCAATGACTTCTTTTGTGTTTGGTTTACCTCACTAAGGATTATGTCCTCCAGATTCATCCATTTGCCCAAGAATTTCATAAATTCATTTTTTAATAGCAGAATAGTACTCCATTGTGTAAATGTACCATATTTTCTGTATCCATTCCTCTGTTGAGGGACATCTGGGTTCTTTCCAGCTTCTGGCTATTATAAATAAGGCTGCTATGAACATAGTGGAGCATGTGTATTTTTTACTTGTTGGAACATCTTCTGGGTATATGCCCAGGAGAGGTATTGCTGGATCTTCAGGTAGTACTATGTCCAATTTTCTGAGATAACGCCAGACTGACTTCCAGAGTGGTTGTACAAGCTTGCAATCCCACCAGCAATGGAGGAGTGTTCCTCTTTCTCCACATCCTCGCCAGCATCTGCTGTCACCTAAATTTTTGATCTTAGCCAGTCTGACTGGTGTGAGGTGGAATCTCAGTGTTGTTTTGGTTTGCATTTCCCTGATGATTAAGGATGCTGAACATTTTTTCAGATGTTTCTCAGCCATTCGGATTTCCTCAATTGAGAATTCTTTGTTTCAAAATACCAACTCAATTCTTCACTGAGATATAAAGGGTAATTTGCAAATTCATCTGGAATAATAAAAAAACCTAAGATAGCAAAAACCATTCTCAACAATAAAAGAACCTCTGGGGGAATCACCATGCCTGACATTAAGCTGTACTACAGAGCAATTGTGATAAAAACTGCATGGTACTGGTACAGCAACAGAGAGATAGATCAATGGAATAGAATTGAAGACCCAGAAGTGAATCCACACACCTATGGTCACTTGATCTTTGACAAGGGAGCTAAAACCATCCAGTGGAAAAAGGACAACATTTTCAATAAATGGTCCTGGCACAACTGGCGGTTATCATGTAGAAGAATGCAAATTGACCCATTCTTATCCCCTTGTACAAAGCTTAAGTCTAAGTGGATCAAAGACCTCCACATAAAACCAGAGACACTGAAATTTATAGAGGAGAAAGTGGGGAAAACCCTCGAAGATATGGGTACAGGAGAAAGATTCCTAAGCAGAACAGCAATGGCCTGTGCGGTCACATCAAGAATCAACAAATGGGACCTTATGAAATTGCAAAGCTTCTGTAAGGCAAAAGACACAGTCAGCAAGACAAAAAGGCCACCAACAAATTGGGAAAGGATTTTTACCAATCCTAAATCTGATAGGGGACTAATATCCAACATCTACAAAGAGCTAAAGAAGCTAGACTGCAGAAAAATGAATAACCCCATTAAAAAATGGGGTACAGAGCTAAACAAAGAAGAACATTCTTATGTGACATGAGACATAGCTACTTTTTACTTTCCTTATCAAGCTCTACAGTGAAAAGAGCAAAGATTTTGGGGAAATGGTTGCAGGAATCACACTAAAACTGAGAGGCTCCCTTTCTAAACTGCAAAAATGCACATAGGTGGATATGAATGTTTATCACCCTCGTCTTTTCCACCACAGATACAATATATCTAGTTGTTTCATACTCTTGCTGTCTTGACTTCCTTGTTGTTATCGACTGTACCATTCCTTTCTGAAGCTGCTTTTGTCTGGTATTTTGTAATACCAATAAGAAAAGTAACTAGGACAAGGATTTTTAAGTTGTTTTTATCAAGGAGAAACAGACTGCTGATATCTAAATTGCCTCCTTATCCTTTATAAATGTTAGTATTCATGTACTTGGAGTGAATTGCCCTTAGTTTTCATTATAGATAGTGAATTGACATTTTCAGTAAGTACCGTTCTAACCAAATGACCTACAAGTTAAAAACCCTTCTAGTCATTTTTAAATCAATATACCTATACCTGACTATCTGACTATTAAGGACTTGGTGGCTTACATTAGACATAATCAGGTGAGAAGTTTCACTTGTAGAATTCTCTTAATGAGCTTTAATTCAGTTTAGATCTACTATATAGTACCTCTGAAGTGTGTGTGTGTGTGTGTGTGTGTGTGTGTGTGTGTGTGTGTATGTGTGTGTGTGTGTGTGTGTGTGTGTGAGAGAGAGAGAGAGAGAGAGAGAGAGAGAGAGAGAGAGAGAGAGAGAGAGAGAAAGGAGATTTACAGCAGTTTCCTCCTAATTGAAACATTCTCTTCAGGAAGAATGTGGCAGGAAGAATGTGGCAGGCTCATGAGGCTAAAATGTAAACAAATTTCATGGATCTAAGAAAACTGAAACTTAAATGATTTACAATGTTTCCTGCTCAAAGTTATAGAAGCAGTAACAATTACTGGAATGTACTTTTTTTGGAGGCAGCTTCCTGTGAATCTTTTGTCTCCCCATAATAACCCCTCACCAATATCCCTGTTAGTAATCATAACAAAAAAAGTCATTGTTTCACCAAGTAGGCTTTGACGTGATCACTTCTTTGGTTTGTCATGGGCAAGTAGACATCTGTATGCTTCATTTCCCCAGGAAAAGTCTCTTTCAAACAAGAAAGAGATAGCAGAAGTGGAGGATATGACTATAATTTGGGGCATAGGAAAATTGTTTAAAATAGTGTCTGAGGGGCTATATCATGAATAGATTCATATATACTAAGATTAGGTTTTGAACTTAGGCCATTTACTTTAAAACAGAGGAGTATCATGATTCATTATGATCACTGAAAATATTTTGTAGTTCATGTGGGACAAGAGATTTAAAGGCAGTAATACTGGACAGGGAACACAAAATAAGGATTAGAGTATTGTGTATCACAGTAGAGTAAGTTCCATTTGCATACATTATATTCAGCTGCTTTTGCAACGTATCGCATTTTCCTTTCACTGTCCTGAGGCTTCATATATCAAATTATCAATTAGAGTTCTGTATTTACAGCTCAGTCTTCCTGAATTCACACCTTACCTAATGAACTGAAAATTAATTCTTAGTAATCATCACAGAGGCACATAGAATTAGAAAATACTAGAAATAAGGAATAGTAGAAATAAGATGAGAAGAAACTTCAGAGACATAAACTAACCCAGTTCCCATTTTACAATAAGTAATATGGGTTTCAAAAATGATAAATGAGTAATCTGGTATCACAGGTTAAAAAACTAAAGCCGAGTATAATAATGAGATTTTGTAAACAGAGAAATAATGAAACTGACAGAGGTTCTGATTCAAATGGACTTAACAGATATGTATAGAACATTTCACCCAACCACAAAAGAATACTTTTTTCAGCACCTCACAGAACCTTCTACAAAGTTGACCAAATAATTGGTCACGAAGCAACAGATACAAGAGGATTGAAATAACCCCATGAATTTTATCAGCTAATCTTGGATTAAAGATGGACTTCTACAACAACGGAAAGCCTACACACTCATGGAAACTGAGCAACTTTCTATTGAATGATCTCTGTGTCAGGGAAGAAATAAATAATGAAGTTAAAGACTTTCTAGAATTCAATGAAAATGTAGACACTACATACCTAAACTAGAGGAAAGTTCATAGCACTAAGTTTCATCATAATTAAATAGGAGTTTTCATACTAATGAATTAAAAGTACATCTGAAGGCTCTAGAAAAAAAAAAAAAAGAAGCAAACACACCCAGGAGGAGTAGAAAGCACAAAATAATCAAACTTAGGGCTAAAAATCAATCTATTAGAAACAAAGAGAACATACAAAGAGTCAAGGTAACCAAGAGAAGTATCTTTGAGAAAATCAACAAGATAGACAAATTTTTAGCCAAACTAACAAAAGGATGGAGAGACAGTACTCAAACAAAAGCAGAAATGAAAATGGAGTCATAACATATTTATCACTCTACACAAAACTCAAGTCCAAGTGGATCAAAGACCTCAATGTAAAAGCAGACACACAGAATTTAATAAAAGAGAAAGTGAGAAACATCTTTGAACACATTGGCACAGGAATAAATTTCCTACACAGAACACCAGTGGCTTAGGCACTAAGGTAAATGATTAATAAATGGGAGTTCATGAAACTGCAAATCTTCTGTAAAGTAAAGGATTTTGCCAATAGGACAAAACAATCGCCTACAGATTGGGAAGATCTTCACCAACTCTACATCTGACAGAGGGCTATTATCTAAAATATATAATGAACCCAAAGAGTTAGACTTTCCCAAACCAAATAACCCAATAAAAATGGAGTACAGAACTAACCAGAGAATTTTCAGTAGAGTAATCTCAAATGGCCAAGAAGCACCTAAAGAAATGTTTCATATCCTTAGTCATGAGAGAAATGCAAATTAACACAACCCTGAGATTCCACCTTACACCAATCAGAATGGAACTAGAAAATTTCATCTTGAGTGAGGTAACCCAGTCCCCAAATGACATATGTGGTATGTACTCAGTGATAAGTGGATATTAGCCAAAATCTTTAGAATAGCCATATATCCCTCATAGATTCAAATAAGCAAGAAAGAAGGCCTGAGTGAGGAAAACTGAAACATTCTTAGAAGGGGGAATGAAATAGTCATTGGAGGTAGAGGGAAGGAGGAACCTAGGTAAGTGAGTAGAGGGCTAGGGGAATAAAGAGGTTAGGATTGGGGATGGGGAGAGGCAGAAGGGAGTCCAAGAGGGCCATAAGAATGAATTGAAATATGCAGCTGTCAGAGGTTGAGTATGGAGTTGGGGGGGGGGTTCTCTCAGAAGTCCCAGAGACCTGAGATGAGGAAGACTCCCAGGAGTCAATGCAGGCAACCTTAGAAGTAATGCGCAACAGTTGGTATGGAACCCTGAAGAAACCATCTCTAGTAACCAGATAGGACTCTCAGTAGAGGACTGGGGACACCAACCCACCTATAAAACATTTGACTTAAATTCATCCTGTCTAAAAGAAGTATATGGACAAAGATGGAGCAGAGAGGCCTAAGGAATATCTAACCAGTGACAGGCCCATTTTGAGATGGATCCCATGGGCAGACACCAATATGACACACTATTAATGACATGCTATGTTGTGTTTATAGACATGAGCCTAGCAAAGCAGCCTTATGTGAGGTTCTACCCAGCAGCTGACTGAAAAAGATTCAGATACCCATGAACATTAGATGGAAGTTGGGGATCCTGGTAGAAGAGTTAGGGGAAAGATTGAAGGAACTAAAGGGGATAACAACCCCACAGGAAGACCAACAGTATCAATTAATCTGGACCCCTAGAAGCTTCCAGAGTCTGAGCCACCAACCAAAGAGCATACACTGGCTGGTGTGAGGCCCTAGATATATAAGTGGTAGAGGGCTGCCTTGTCTTGTCTTGTGGAAAAGTATGTGCCTAATCCTGCAGAGCACAGGGATGTGGGGAGGGACATGAAAGAGGTCTGACCTCTCAGCGGTGAAGGGGAGGGTTGATGGGGGAGGAATTCTTTGAGGGAGGACGAGGGGCAACATTTGGGATGTAAATAAATAAATAAATAGATAGATAGATAGATAGATAGATAGATAGATAGATAGATAGATAAATAAATATTGTAGGCTTGAGTTATTTATGTCCTTCTTAAAGTTCTCTATCATCACGAGAAGTGACTTTAGATCCAAATCTTGCTTTTCTGGTATGATGGTATTTCTAGGATTTGCTATGGTGAGATAATTGGGTTCTGATGATGCCAAGTAGCCTTGTTTTCTGTTGCTTATGTTCTTTTGCTTGCCTCCTGCCATTATCTCTAGTGCTACCTCCCCTCGCTATATCTGACTGGAGCCTGTCTTTCCTGCGATCCTGGTTGTGTTAGAACTCCTCAGATTTCAGCTGTCTTTGTGATCCTGTGGTTCAAGGATCCTGTGATCATGAGCTCCTTGGAGTCAAACTGCCTCTGGGACCCTGAGATTCTGGTCTGACCAAGCTCCTTGGATCTTGTTATCCTGTGATCCCGTGATTCTGGGCATACTAGAGCACCTGGGAGTGGAGCTTTCTTTGGGTGTTGTGGCACTGGCTGCGGAGTTTATCCCTAAGTCTGCTCAGGGCACTGGCCCATACCATAAAGAATCAGTGCCACTGGCCAGGCAGACTTCCTGGGTTCTTGGGTCCCACTGGTCCCAATTACTTCCCACTGTTGGGGCAGATGTTATGTTTTCCTCACCTCAGATCCTATGATCCTGGGAGTGTTAGAGAGCCTCATTCTTTTTTACTATTATATAGTATATCTGGCTGGCTATCTATCTACATATAAATATATATTTTTATCAATTCTGCTTCTGTGGAGACTAATGATAATAATACATATAATTTGTCAAAATCTGCATTTAGAAAATGATAATATGTATTCATGATATTATGTGTAAGGGATCTAATTATGGAAAAAGTTGAATAAATTTTAAACATTTGTGCAACATTCTTGTAATGAAAACATATTGTCCATGCTCACACCTGCTAAGTACAGTATAGTACTTACTGGATAGTGTGTCTTCTACTGGAAAACTTTGGAATGTATGAATTTTGTATATTAATTCTGAGAAAATGATGTAGTCTGTCTGTATATATTATTTTGCCCCCCAAGGCTTAGCTTTAAATGAATGCTTTCATGAGACAATATTAGGATTTTTACATGATATGAAGAACATTGAAAATAGATATAAAATTAGAATGTTAATACTAATGAAGTTTTAATATGTGATACATTACTAAATAATTTTAGGATAAAAATGAGAAGACAAATATAAAAGTTAGTTTCATCCTTAAATATATCAGGTAGTTTACGTTCTATTTTTGCCCTTTTAATTTATTGTGTGAAGGAGTTACTATATTCCAAATTAATGCTCTAATGGTTCTATTACCCTACTTGTGAGATTTTTAAACTTGTGACAAGAAAAATAAAGGAAACCCTGCTTGTTGCAGGGAAATTTTCACCTAAGCCCTAGAGAGCCACAAGTACTTATAATCCATGAACTTTAAGCTGATTGTCCTTAGTCAGTTCAGTCTAAATCAAGAACTGGCAAATGCTCCTGCCCTGATCACTTTTTGACTGAATTGTTTATGGATATTATAAATGCTTAATGACATATATAGGCAAATATCTTCTTAATCACTATTATAGTTAGAATTTTTATTGCTGTGATGAAACACCAGACTTTCAGGTCACACTCTGGCACTGAGCATAGTCATGGCAGGAAGTCTAGGCAGGAATCTGGAGACAGGAACTGACTGAAGCAGAGGTCACAGATAAATGCTATTTACTGAATTGCTCTTCATGGAATGTTCAGCGTGCTTGCTTATATACTTCAGGACTACCAGGCCAGGGGTGGCACCATTTACAATCAGCTAGCCCACCCCACATCAATCATTAACAAAGAAAATACACTACAGACTTGCCTATAGGAAATACGATAGAGACATTTCCTCAACTGTGATTCCTCTTCCAAGATTACCCTAAGTCAAGTTGACAGGAAACTCACCAGGACATCCACCTTCAATTGTTTATTTCCATCATAGTCCTTAGCCATTTCTTGTACATTAAGGGCCTTCTTGCCATTTATTGGTTGATTTGTTGTGTTCACATAATGCTCAGTGTAATCAGGAAGCAGGCCAATATTCAAAAGAGTGGAGGTGGGGAGCCAATTAAGCTTTGTTTGAAAGTGTGAGGAGCAGATGGAGTTCTGAATACATTGACACACTTTTCTGTGTGTCAGTCCTTTCTTCATGCCTACAGCACCCCAGTCAAGTTCTGGGACCCTAACCTTATGTGATGTCATATGTAAAGTTCTTGATAAATGACCTGAAGAAGGAAAGTGCCAAAGAAGGGTAAATCAGGCAGGAGAGCGGTGTGTGTGTGTGTGTGTGTGTGTGTGTGTGTGTGTGTGTGTGTGTGTATTGGGTGTGGGGGTAAGATGATGGAGCTATAGGGAAGTCACTTGAATCCTTGGTGGCAGGTCAGTGACTAAGACCATATATTTTTTTTGGGGGGGGGGGGTTGTAATACTTATAACATTATCAAGCATATCTATATAATCAGTATTTTTCCAATTTGAATTGATCCATATTGGTATATCTTGAGTCTGTTTCACAGTTTATAAAATTAATTAATAGAATTACTTGGAAATGAAAGTTAGTGTTCTTTTAATATGATTACTCTTGATTCCTCTTTTAAATACTCATTTTATGTTTAATTATGTATATGGGTTTGTCTCTTTGTGAGTATGTGCATGTAAGTGCAGGTACCTGATATGATAGTATACACAAGCCACCCCAAAAATTCTGCCAGAGAACTTCTTCAGCTGATAAACAACTTCAGCAAAGTGACCGGATATAAAATTAACTCAAATAAATCAGTAGACTTCCTTTATACAAAGGAAAAAGAGGCTGAGAAAGAAATTAGGGAAACAATTCCCTTGACAATAGCCACAAATAATATGAAATATCTTGGGGTAACTCTAACAAAACAAGTGAAAAACCTGTATGACAATAACTAGAAGTCTCTCAAGAAAAAAATCGAAGAAGATTTCAGAAAATGGAGAGATCTCCCATGCTCATGGCTTGATAGAATTAACATAGTAAAAATGGCCATCCTACCAATAGAAGAGAATGTGGGAAAGAGCCTTGAACTCACTGGCACAGGGGGAATTTCCTAAACAACTCCAGTGGCTCATTCTTTAAGATGAAGAATTGATAAGTTGGACCTCATGAAACTGGAAAGCTTCTGTAAGGCAAAGAGCATAGTCAATAAGACAAATTGACAACCTACAGATTAGGAAAATATATCTTTTCTAAGACTAAGATTGTGCATTTTTCTTTTCTTTATAGTGCTGGGTATTCAACTAGTCAAGTGCATTACCATTCAATTTAGTGCCCATTCCCTGTTCCTTCTGTCATGGCTTTCTCCCCTTCTTCTTTTATATTAGTACCAATACTAATATAATATACTAATGACAATTTGGTATTAGTACCAAGTTCTACAATTTTAAGAAAAAAATAATGATTTGATCAGTTTCAGTGCATGCCATTTAAAATACTTTTGTTGTGTAATAAATCTCTTGTTAAACATCTTTTAAACAGGAAATGAAAAACAAAAGTTTCAAAAGTTCCCTTTATTTGGTGTTTATAAAAAGTCTATAGTTTCTTCTTTTTTTTTTTTTTCAACTGGGTAGGTACCTTCTCAACTTAAGGTGTTTCTTGTACATCTTTCTCTGTTTCTCATATGAGGCTATGCCAGTGCCTGGCTCACAGTCATCTATAGGATGGAACACAGGGCCCCCAATGGAGAAACTAGAGAAAGTACCCAAGGAGCTAAGGGGGTCTGCAACCCTATAAAAGGAACAACAATATGAACTATCCATAGCCCCCAGAGTTCCTGTCTCTAGCTAGCCGACCCTTTGGTATTGCAAACTTCATATGCCCCAATACAGGGGAATGCCAAGGCCAAGAAGTGGGAGTGGGTGCATAGGGGAGCAGAGTGGGGGGAGGGTATAGGGAAATTTCAGGATAGCATTTTTTCAAATGAAGAAAATATCTAATAAAAAAGTAAAAAAACTTCAAAAAATCTTACACTACATGTTATCTATCACATATATATCATATATGCAATATGTAATATATGACATATACAATATACAATATATCACATATGCAGCATATCAAACATACGATATAACACATATCACATATCCAATATGTGATATATTGCATATGAGACATATGATGCATCGTATATATGATATGTGTAATATCATATGCACAACATATCACACATACAATATTTTACATACCACATATGTGATATGTAGCATAGCGCATACGTGATATGTCACATATCACATATCTAATATGTGATATATCTTATATCTAATATGTGATATATCTTTTTTTTTTTCCAACTTTTATTAGATATTTTCTTCATTTACATTTCAAGTGTTATCCAGAAAGTTCCCTATATCCTCCCCCCTCCCGGCCCTGCTACCCTACCCACCCGCTCCCACCCCCTGGCCCCGGTGTTCCCCTGTATTGGGGCAAATAAAGTCTGCATAACCAAGGGGCCTCTCTTCCCACTGATGGCCAACTNTGATGATTAAGGATGTTGAGCATTTTTTCAAGTGCTTCTCAGCCATTCGATATTCCTCAGTTGAGAATTCTTTGTTTAACTCTGAGCCCCACTTTTTAATGGGGATATTTGATTTTCTGGTGTCCACCTTCTTGAGTTCTTTATATATATTGGATATCAGTCCCCTATCTGATTTAGGATTGGTGAAGATCCTTTCCCAATCCGTTGGTGGCCCTTTTGTCCTGTTGACAATATCTTTTGTCTTACAGAAGCTTTGCAACTATATGTGACATATTGGTGTGATTTATGTAATATCTCACATATGTGATATGTGATATGTCATATATTATATTTTATATGTTACACATCATATTACATATAATATTATATATAATATGTTACATATCACATATATCACATATTATATATTATGTATTATATATTATATATTATATCGTATATCATATGTATATCATATATATCATATATATTTTTTCAACTGGGGGTGTCTCTATGTATTATATAATGTAATAATATATATAATATATATTATATCCTAGTGATACATGTGATATATATCATATATTATATAATATATAATATGGGGTGTCCCTATAATATATAATAAATATATAATATATAATATAAAATAATATATATTATATATAATATGTAATATGTAATATGTAATATATATAATATATAATATATGATATATGATATATGATATATGATATATGATATATGATATATGATATATGATATATGATATATGATATATGATATACTATATAATGTAATATATAATATATAATATATAATATATAATATATAATATATAATATATAATATATAATATATAATATATATTATATATGTATTATAGTTTTGCACAAGGTGAAGTATCAATAGTACAATTCATGAAGTAAAAAATAAACTTGTTAAAAAAATATCCCTTTGGATTGAAGTCTATTTCTTCTGTAGAAAGACTACTTGAAACAATGTTGTATTTTAAACAATTGTAAAATGTGAGATCGTAGATTATTTAAGTAATAAGGGAATCTAGTGTCTTTGGTACAGAAATGTGCTCTTCATGCTACTTAAGAAGAAAGGTAAACACCAACCAAGCTATAAATTCTGTGATCTATGGTAAAGGCCTGCCTGCAAGACATGCTAGTGCAATAGTGGCAGAAAGTTTGTGGAACTAACCAACAGCTATCTGATTGTATTTAGGGCACACTCTATAAGAAGAAACCCATACTCAACATTATCCTATTATCTTTAAGGTCAAGAACCTGAAACTAGATAGCCCGATGACCAACTGAATAATTACTGTTCTGCTAATGGAATGAAGCAATACAATGACTCCTAACACAATTCTGTTATAGGAGATAGACTTCCCGAAGTAATTGAGGTATATATATATAGAGAGACCTGCAGCCATAGAGTATACTGAGAGTGAGATACTTTGGAACACTCAGTACTAAGTGGGGTGTCTCTATCAAATCCCTCTTCTCAGGGAGCAGAAAGGCTATAACAACCAATGGAGATAGAAGACACCAAGGAGACAAGTCACTCTTAATACAGCACAGCCAATACATATAAGAACTCAGAGACTGTGACAACATGCAAAGGGATTGCCTGGGTCTAGAAAGAAGAAAGAAGAAAAAAAAAGTGGATATAAGCCATAATCTATCCACAACTGATAACCACTCACCAAAAACAAATTAGTTTTAATCCATAATCTATCCACAACTGATAACCACTCACCAAAAACAAATTAGTTTTAATCAAATAATTCTCAATGGGGATACAAACCATTCTTATACTTATAGCAATGTCCCCCACACACATTTAATTACTTTTTATTTTTACATTTTATTTTTTATTTATTTTATTTTATTTTATTTTATTTACCACACAGGTCCTTTACATATATATTATGGCTTCAGGTTTTGTGCTTTTATGACATTCTTGTGTATGAGTATATGGGGCACTGTGTTTGTATGTGTTTCTTTTGCTTTTTCTTTGACCCTTTTTCTTTGGTTTGTTTAATTTGTCTTATTTGTTTGTTTTAGGTTTATTATTAGTTTTTTATGTGCCTATTTTCTAAAGAGAGACAGAAAGATTGTGGATTCAGATAAGAGGGGGATGAGGGGAGGTTCTCAGAAAAGTTGGGAGATTGTAAAACAGAATCATAATATATTGTTTTTTGAAAATGATACTTAATGAAAGAAAAATATAAATAAATGCCTAAAAATCTCATAAGGTTTTAAAGAAAATATTTCATTGAATTGACAAGTAATTAGTATTAACCATCTGCTAAAGAAATACAAAAAAGCTGTTTTTATATTGTATTAAAGAAAAGAAATGATGATTGTGTGCATCTGAAATTGTGCTTAAGCCAAGTTTAACTTTATTTGCATTTATACTTTCTGTGGTTAAAACATGTGATGATAAATTTGTCTGTTTACCAGGGCAAAATCATTTTATCTTATTTATACAAGATGTAAATTAGTGAATATCTTTTAACATCTAGACAAAATATTTTCAAAAGGAGGCAATTCCCCCTAACAGTTTCCTAATGTACTTGAAATATCCTTAAAAGGATGTAATTTTTCTCATTCAAAATTGTCGTTTTTAATTATTATTATTACCACAAGTTTTTCTGAAAGGATTTGGGTGGTTTTGTGGCTCTCATTTGTCAAATTTATGGTGATAAAACCGTGAAAGCCCTATTCAATAGGTAAGCCTGTTGAGGGGATTGATTATAATAGCTAAATTATGACTGAGTATTTGGAGCAGTATTACCTACGTTAAACATTCATAACACAAATTACTGACCATTTGTTCTTTTGCAAATTACCACACTCTCTGTGGATTAGAAATACAGGTTTAGCAAAACAGAGTCTAAAAGTGTTTCTGCACAATATGTGAAGGTATAAAATTTTTTCTGCTCATCAGTTTTCACACCTATATCATTTGAATATTTTAGTTGATATGAATATATGTTAGTTAGTTTACTCCTGAGACTTGGTTTCATTTTTTCTGGTGAGAAGAAATATTTCATGAAGAAATCAAAATGTGTAATTTATCTCTGATCTTTTTTCTTTAACACGAGAACATGACATTTACCTATTTCTAGTGTTTTGTTTACTTTAAGACTTTATGTTACTACTTTTAGATAAAATAATGCATGAATAGATGATATAAACATTAAAGGTAAGAGTTTGTATCATACAATTATTGAAGAGGCTAAGGTAGAAACAATAGGAACTTTATACTTCTGAGTACTTAGACAAACCCAGGGTTGAGGGTACATTTAGGCAGGGAATATGCATAATGGGAAACTTATATTTAATACCAAGATCTACTAGAAGAAAACAGGGTGCCTTGGAGAAATACTTTATTCTTAGTTCAAGTCACAGGGAACACAAAATGAGACTATCACATCTTATAATTTCATGTTAATGTTCAAAACCAAAACATTTCAGGTATGTTAAAGCTGCAGAGGAGCCAATTTGAAAAGGTTCCCAGTTCCTAATGCTGGAAAATTTTGTTCACCAAAGAAAATAATACAGTATTACAAATCTAAGGGTGAAATAAATACATACCAGTCCCTACTCATAAGTTGATTATTAAATAAATAAATAAATAAATAAACACATAGATGGGATAAATATTGGAAAATCTACATACTTAATATGTGTAATTATTAACCTGCCTTTCCTTGCCAAAGATAGAAGGAGACCTCTTGACACAGAAACTTGTTCTCAAAGAGCAGTGTGTAGAAAGAAGGACATGTGTTTTAAAGAAAGAACTGGCATATAATAAATAAGCTAGGAGACCAAGCCTAATAATCCCAGTGATCAAATATGTTGATCAAAGGTTTTTGTCATTACCTTAAAACCTATAATTCTATCCAATGTTGAGAACTTATCAGAAAAACTCAATTGATAATTTTCTATGACATACTAAATAAGTATTCATAAATACTCTCATGATCATGAAGAAACATACAAAGGCTGAGAAACTGTCACAGAACAATGAAAACTAAAGCTACATGATTAATGAATGGCATTTCATCCTTATGAGCTTGGCACTAGACGACTTTAAATTTCTATATTTCTTATCAATGGTCTCAGACAGTAAAAGAACATTAATGAAAAATTAATGAATTGTGAATGAAGTTTTGAATTTGGTTAATAACAGTATTTCAAAGTTATTTTCTTAGTTTTGACAAATGGACTGTGGTTATGTAACATGCTAATAATAGAGGAAATTGGGTAAGAAGTAAAGGGAAATACTTTCTTTGTAACTGTTCTATGAATATGAGGTTACTCAAAATTGAAAGTCTTATTTAAAAAATAAATGATAAGGAAGTATTAAAAATAAACCACAAAATATTTATTTTTATGTTACAAATGTCACATTGGGATCTATGTTTGATACATTTGGGCTGTTCATTTTTGTCTGTATGTAGTAAAGAATGAATCTGATTCTCATAAATGAATGACAGCATTAATAGTTAATGGATGTAAGTTTATTGAGGAAGTGGGTATATTTCTAATTTCTGAGTACATGCAGCACATAGGGTCATCCCAAGTTGAATGTGGTACTAAATTTGTACCTAGTATGTACACAGTTAAATTCAAAGATAAGTTGTTTGAGAGATGAAAACACGAGTTGCGGGGTGGGTGGGGGGAGAAATATAATGGGCAGGGAAGTACTCATTGATGAGATAGAATTTTGTTTAGAAGTAACCAAAGAAAGACCCAACCTTATTGAACTTTTGATTCTATACTGACTAGGGTTGTGATTTAAATGTGAATGATCCCTAGTAGGACAATCTGTTTCAGTATTTGATTCCAAGCTGGTGGAACTGTCTGGGAAGGTCCTACAAACTTTACTGGCTAGAATCTCATTAGAAAAATTGGCTCAGTAGGAGTAGTTTTTATTGTGGGTTGGGGATTTCTTGTTAATTCTCTGCTTTCTGACTATGAATAAAATGTAAGCAACATGAAGGATTCTCATCCAATAGTAAATCAAAATAATTCCTTCTCATTGTAAATTGCCACTTGTCAGATATTTCTCCTCCACAGGGTAAAAAAAAAAAAAAGTACCTATGACAATTAGTTGTACCAGAATCATGACTAAACTCAGAATAAAACCAGCGTTATGACCACACAGTCCTTTGATATCTCTCTAGAGGTATACAAATATCTGATCATACAAATGGATTAGTTTGGTATCTTTCTCTGAATTGTCTGCCATTTTATACAGAGTTAGTCTTCAGTTACAACATTTTTTTACAGTTTTTTATGTTAATTATATAGCATTGTATATTGCATTCTCCATTTTCTGTTCATGGAGTTTCTGGTATTCCAGTCAAAAATACCACAGTTAATGGCATTATGTTTGATTAAAGTTAGCAGCTATCTACTTAGGTGAAAATAAATTCAGTAATATTAATTTTAAAATTTTAAAGTTATCAAAACACAGAAATTCGATTTATAATTGAGTACTCTAATGGTGGCATGTTGGTGAAAATGTATAAATTCAGAACTTGAGAAGCTGAGAGAAGGATCCAGAACTATAGGCCATGCTTGACTAGACAATGAGAGCCTATCTCAAAGAAAGAAGGATGAAGCCTCTCAGGAGGCATGCAAGCATAGCAGAGTTGGCTTTCTCACATGGAAATGGGTCTCACATTGGGACAATCATTGGTTGATTCCCTTAGACTCTGTTCAATCTTTGTCCTTGCATTTCTTGTAATTAGGACAAATTTTGAGTTGAAGGTTTTGTGGGTGGGCTGCAGACCCCCTTCCTCCACTGGGAGTCCCACCTGGTGTCATTCTCTGCCCTGCTGTAGAAATCCAAGCTAGGATCACCTGTATAGACTCCCCAGAACTTCCCCTATTCCAGGCCTCCAGCTATACCCAGAGATGCCTGTCCTATGTTGCTGTTCTCACTCCCAGCCCTCTCCCACAACCTCTCTCCCTACCCCTGATGCTTATCACAGTTCCCCTCCTCATCCTCTCTCCCATTCAGTTCCCTTCATCCATCCATCTCCAACAGCTATTTTGTTTCCCTTGGGCACTCCTTATTACTTAGTTTCTTGGGGTTTATGAATTGTAGTACTGTTATCCTGTACTTTCTGGATAATTTCCAGTTATAAGTGAGTACATACCATGCATGTCTTTATGTGTTTGGGTTACCATACTCATGAAGATATTATCTAATTCCATCCATTTGCCTGCAAATTTCACCATGAACTGTGCCCTAAGAGGCTTTTTAAAAATTAGATATTTTCTTTATTTACATTTCAAATGCTATCCTGAAAGTTCCCTATACCCTCAACCTGCCCTGATCCCCCACTCACCCACTCCCACTTCCAGGCCCTGGCATTTCCCTGTACTGGGGCATATAAAGTTTGTAAGAACAAGGGGCCTCTTTTCCCAGTGATGGCCGACTAGGCCATCTTCTGCTGCATATGCAACTAGAGACATGAGCTCTGGGGGTACTGTTTAGTTCATATTGTTGTTCCACCTAAAGGGTTGTAGACCCCTTCAACTCCTTGGGTAATTTCTCTAGTTCCTCCATTGAGGGCTCTGTGTTCCATCGTATAGATGAATGTGAGCATCTCCATCTGTGTTTGCCAGGCACTAGCATAGCCTCACTCGAGATAGTTATATCAGGGTCCTTTCATCAAAATCTTGCTGGCATATACAATAGTGTCTGGATTTGGTGGCTGATTATGAGATGGATCCCCGGGTGGGGTAATCTCTGGATGGTCCATACTTTCAACTTAACTCCAATCTTTATCTCTGTAACTCTTTTCATGGGTGTTTTGTTCTCTATTCTAAGAAGGAATGAAGTATGCATACTTTGGTTTCGTTCTTGATTTTCTTGTGTTTTGCAAGTTGTATCTTGAGTATTCTAAGTTTCTGGGCTAATATCCACTTATCAGTGAGTGCATATCAGGTGACTTCTTTTGTGATTGGGATACCTCACTAAGGATGATTTCCTCCAGATACTTCCATTTGCCCAAGAATTTCATAAATTCATTGTTTTTAATACATTGTGTAAATGTACCACATTTTCTTTATCCATTCCTCTGTTGAGGCACCAACAGATTGGGAAAGGATTTTTACCAGTCCTAAATCTGATAGGGGACTAATATCCAATATATACAAAGAGCTCAAGAAGCTGGACTCCAAAAAATCAAATAACCCCATTAAAAATGGGGTACAGAGCTAAACAAAGAATTATCAACTGAGGAATACCGAAAGATAGAGAAGCACCTGAAAAAAATGTTCAACATCCTTAATTATCAGGGAAATGCAAATCAAAACAACCTTGAGATTCCACCTCACTCCAGTCAGAATGGCTAAGATCAAAAACTCAGAAGACAGTAGATGCTGGCGAGAATGTGGAGAAAGGGGAACACTCCTCCATTGCTTGTAGGATTGCAAGCTGGTACAACCACTCTAGAAATCAGTCTGAAGGTTCCTCAGACAATTGGACATAGTACTACCGAAAGATCCAGCAATACCTCTACTGGCCATATACCCAGAAGATGTTCCAACTGGTAAAAAGAACACATGTTCCACTATGTTCATAGCACCCCTAAGAGGCTTTATCCATCAAACACATGCAGAGAACCACAGCCAAATATCAGGGGGTGCTCAGGGAGTCTTGTGGAAGAGTTGGTGATAAGATTGAGCTAGCTAGAGGGGTTAAGGACATCACAAGATGTCCTACAGAGTCAACAAACCTGGGCTCATTGGAAGCTCACAGAGACTGAAACACTAACCAAAGAACACACAGGTGCTGGGGCTCCCTAGACATTTGTAGTAGATGTACTGGTTGGTCTTTTTATTTTAATTAGATATTTTCTTAATTTACATTTCAAATGCTATTCCAAAAGTTCCCTCTCACCCCCCCGCCCCCTGCCCTGCTCCCCTGCCCACCCACTCCCACTTCTTGGCCTTGGCATTCCCCTGTATTGGGGCATATAAAGTTTGCAATACCAAGGGGCCTCTCTTCCCAATGATGGCCAACTAGGCCATCTTCTGCTACATATGCAGTTAGAGACACAAGCTATAATGTTGTTCCTCTTATAGGGTTGCAGAACCCTTCAGCTCCTGGGTTCTATCTCTAGCTTCTCCATTATGGGCCATGTGTTCCATCATATAGATGACTGTGAGCATCCACTTCTGTATTTGCCAGGCACTGGCATAGCCTCATATGAGACAGCTATATCAGGGTCCCTTCTGCAAACTCTTGCTCTCCTATGTAATATTGTCTGAGTTTGATGATTATGTGATGGATCCCCCGGTGGGGTAGTCTCTGGATGGTCCATCCTTTTGTCTTAGCTCCAAACTTTGTCTCTGTAACTCCTTTCATGAGTATTTTATTTCCCATTCAAAGGAGGAATGAAGTATCCACACACTGGTCTTCCTTCTTGATTTTCTTGTGTTTTGAAAATTGTATCTTGGGTATTTGTGGGCTCTCTAACAATTTGAGCCAGGGCTGTCTCTGAATTTGTTGCCTGCCATTAGATCCCCTTCTCCTAACTAGTTGGGCTTCAATGGGAAAGGATTTGTTTAGGCTTACTGTAACTGAATATACCAGAGTGGGGTGGTACCTAAGGGGGGCTTCCTTTTGAGAAGGGGAGAGGGTAATGGGGGTTGGGATTTGTAAGGGTAGGACTGGAAGGAGAATAAGGACAGACAGGGGAATATGAAATGAATAAATAAACAAATCAAAAAAGAAAGAAGGAAGGAGAGAGAGAGAGAGAGAGAGAGAGAGAGAGAGAGAGAGAGAGAGAGAGAGCGATCTGTAGAAATTATAAGTAGAATGTTTCCATGTAAAAATGAAGTTAATTCAAAAGTACACAACAAAATATTTAGAGATTTGATTCCTATATTGGCCTCTTGAATGATAGTATCATTTTTATCAAGAAAATTACTTTCAGTGTGAAAGAAAATAATGTTATAACAAAAATTTAAGTAAAAATATTTTTCTTTATTGATTGCAAAAAAAAGGTAAATGAACTTATCTGCTATTGGTGGAAGGCTGATGAAGATGGAGCCACAGGATTAGGGACTTAGATGAAGAAACCCCAACCACAAACCACAATGAAAGTTCTAAGCCATTCCAGAGAAATTTCTGAAAGATGCAACCACTTTTTTTTTTTAATTTGACTATGTCTTTAGACCCAGTTTTGAGGAAAACCCTTCAAATGTACTATTGAGGACAAATTGCAAAGCAGTTTGAAGATTTTTGTCTGCTGTTCCATCTGGTTGGCATGTGTGAATACCACAGGGCCCATCTTTCCTTACTGTCTGCTTCAGATTTTGAAACTGCAAAATTTATTAATCTACAAGAGGTTGGAAGTTAAAGTAACTACAGTAGCTAGAGATTTTGTTAGGGACTGCCATCAAGGAATTTTGCTGTCTTCCAGTTTCACAAAAATATGGCTAACCAGACAGTAAATCAGATCAAACATATTAGGGATTTTTGGAAGTTGCACTGAGTTGGTTGAAGCTGCTTCTTTCAATCCTAGAATGTTACATAACCCTTCTTATATGCACTGTTATTTTGTAGATAGACTCATAAATTACTCCTGGTATACAAAATTCTTGGGATGCTGACTGTTTGTACAGCATGGGCCAAGACCCAAGTACTCAAATAATAACAGACAGCTGGAACACAATCTGTGCAAAGGAGAATTAGCAAAATCTTGTTGAGTTATAAATTCATAAATTTAGTAAACTTTCATCCTTCTTGATATTTCTCCACATTCTTATATTGTAACATATAACATTAACTTACTTGAATAATTAGTCTTTGACATACTGGACTACATTTCCAAATACAATAAGCCAATGTTTCCTTGAAAAGAGTTGTATACATGTATCTTTTCTTTTAGGAAAATCATAGCGAAGTCTCACTTTTCATTTTTGGTTTTCTTTTTTTTGACAGATATTAGGGATGAATATTGCAATGCTAAGTCAAATTATTTTTTTTAATCTCTCATTGCTAAAAAAACATCCTATGGTCTTAAGAGTTTCTATTGCTGTGAAGAGACACCATGAGCACAGTAAATAGTATAAAGAAAAACATTTAATTGGGTTGGCTTTCAGGTTCAGTCCATTGTTACCATGGTGGTAAGCTTGACAGCATGTAGTCAGACATGGTACTGGAGAAGAAGCTGAAAGTTCTATGTGTTGTTTAGCAGGTAGCAGGAAGTAAACTGGCTTGAAAGTTAGTGACCTCAAAGGCCACTCTCTAGTGACACACTTCATACAACAAAGCTACACCTACTACAACAAACTCATAGCTCCTAATAGTTCTGCCTCCTATGGGCCCATGAAGGTCATTTTTTTTCAAACTGCCACACTCTCTAAAAGTATAGAGGGGACACCAGTGTACATTTCCATCATTTGCTTTCATGTAGTTCATAATTTATCTTCACATAGCGATCATTCCAAATGTGGCTAATGAATGATGTTGAAAACCATATTAATATAACTAAACCCTCAGTGAACCAGTTACTGTATGTTAAAATCTTCCCAGAATCTGTGTCTTATGGGAAAAGTTGCAATGTTTTTAAGAGTTTACACAGTTGATCTGGTAAGGGATGAGGAGAGTTAATTTTTGTTATTTCATGGCTCTTTGACTTCAGATAAAGTCCAGTTTACTTGAGATGAAGTTTCTGAATGGGTTCATGTTATTAACATCTTAATTTTAAAATAAAATTCTTGTATAGAAATGAATTTGTGTATAAAACTTCTAGAGATTAGGGAGAATTTTCGTCAGAGAAAAAGGGTAAATAAATATTTTTAACCACTAAATTTCTACAAAACTATCACCATAGACCACTCTCCTTGAAAATTCTCTTTTGGGAACTAGATATCTAGAAGCAAAAGAATGAATCAAAAAACACCAACATATTCCTAAGAATTAATAAAAAAAACTTGATTTTACTCATGAATCTCTAATTTGATCAAAATAAAATATTGTAGAATCAAGAGACCACACATGAGCAAATAAAAAATTTCTAAACATGAGATTCCAAGGATTCAGGGGAGAAAATGGTTACCTGTAGCCCATACTGACTTAGCCATGCCTTAATAGTGATGACAATCCTTTTGTCTAGGTGTTCCAAATGCTAGGTTTATTTCTTATATGAAATGAAACTCAAAGTTTTAAGTGGGAAAATTCCATAAAATTTAGTTGACTGAGTCTGTGATGTTTCTAGGGCACTTACTTTTATTTTAATAATGCTGGTTCATCCAATCTTTTTCTTTTTGATTACACTTATTGTTTATTTCATATCAAGATAAGAATGAGTGATTAATACAGCTACTCATTATGTATAGAAAATATAATTATATAAATTTACTCTTTCTGTGCTACAAAAATAAATTTACTTTTATAATTTAATATATAGCTTTAGTTTTTATACAATATAGGTAATATAATATGGCATCACAATAATGTTCAAATATGGGTATTGAGGTCTATATTATAGGTAGAGTCTACATAGCAAGCTTCAGCATACACTGTTACAAATTATGCATGTGACACAGAGATATCATAAAAACATCTTGATGTATTATCGTTACTACTTGAAGTCTGGTGGTTATTAGTATAGTCAACTACTAAGTTACTAGATCCTTTAGAATTGTTTATCAGCATGATGGATATGCCTTTTCTCCTACAGTTTATCATACCCCAATAATCTTACATGGTTTAATTCAATATATTTGGCAGGTATCACAGTACATATTATCTTTCTTGTTTTTATTGTGGCTGTAATGTTGAGACAACCCATACCTCTTATTAAGTTAAACTTTGTAATATCATCTTTAATGTCATTTCTCTACTGCTTCACTACAATACCTTTACATTTTGTAGCAATTTATAGTTAAGGATGACCTATGGTGCCTCCTATCAAAGTGCAATAAATATTTGCTTCCACCGCCTGCTGCTGGGAAGCAATATTTAAGCATTTCATAAAATACACAGGATAATTTTAGTTGAATGGTTGTGTTTACTAAAAGTTTTAATACACTATATACTCTGGCTAACTTTTCATTATTTATGGATATCCAGATGTGAAAGAGACTTGAAGGGCCATATAGTCACTACACCAGCAAAGCTAATCCTGTCTTTGCCTAGAAAAAAAAATACCATGAAAATTTCCAAATGATGAGTTGTGATGCTTGATTGAAAATTTTGGTAAAGTTACATTTGATTATTATTATAAAGAATACATTTATTTTACACTCCATATTTTATTACCCCCCCACTCCAATCCACGTTCCTACTGCTCGACATCCCATATATCCTCCCTACTCCCTGTCTCCATGTGGATGTCCCCATCCCCTACCACACCTGACCTCTAAACTCCCTGGGACCTCCAGTCTCTTGAGGGTTAGGTGCATCATCTCTGAATGAACACAGGCCCAGCAGTCCTCTGCTGTATGTGTGTTGGTGGCCTCATATCAGCTGGTGTGTGCTGCCTGTTTGGTGGTCCAGTGTTTGAGAGATCTCGGGAGTCTAAATGAATGAATTAATTAAAAAAGATATAAATATAAAAATGTTTAAGATTTAAGAAAATACTTTAGGTATATTAGATATTTTAGGTTTGTAATGCAAGTTATGGTAGAAAATAATTTAGGTATAAATCACTAAACTCAACAAGATAGGATAGATGATAAAATACTGTATCCAAATTTGCCAGATACAGATAAAATGGACTTTGTGAAGGAAACCACTACCTAATATATTTTATAATTGTTTTACTTAAAAAAAATAAAATGTTTGACCAGAAACAAGTCCTTTCTATAAATTAAATACCAGACATTGTTCTCAGAGATCTCCTCATGCAGAACAAGATGGTAAAGTGTTTGTTCAAAGCAGCTTTTTTTCCTTTTTAGTCGAGATGGAGAACTACTACTTTACTAAAAATAAATCAGCAGCAATGTAAAACAAATACTGAGATTAAAAAATTTTGAAGTTACTTTCATATCTCTCTTCTCTGGGTGGAATAATTTTGATGAATTTTTTCAATTAGTTTTTATTAGATATTTTCTTAATTTACATTTCAAATGTTATCCTGAAAGTTCCACCCCCTCCCCCTGCCCTGTTCCCCTGCCCACACACTCCCACTTCTTGGCTCTGGAGTTCCCCTGTATTGGGGTATATAAAGATTACAATACCAAGGGGCCTCTCCTCCCAATGATGGACGACCAGGCCATCTTCTGCTACATGTAGAGCTAGAGACAAATGTTCTGGGTGTTCTGTTTAGTTCATATTGTTGTGCTTCTTCTAGGGTTGCAGACCCCTTCAGCTCCTAGGGTTCTATCTCTAGCTTCTCCATTGTGGGCCCTGTGTTCCATCCAGTGGACTGTGAGCATCCACTTCTGTACGAGACAGCTATATCAGATTCCCTTAAGTAGGCACTAGCTGTCCTATGCAATAGTGTCTGAGTTTAATGACTGATTATGGGATGGATCCCCCCTGGTGGGGTAGTCTAGATGTTATTTTAATATATATTTTATTAAAGTTGGCTACTCTTTTCTATAAACTGTTCACAAATTTATAACTATTAAAGAAACTATATAGTATAATATTGGGTAAAGTACACTCCCACTAATAGATGGGTGAGAAAGAGGCTTGCCTCAAAAATTTCTAGCCCACAATGTACTTTTCTACTCCAACCAACCACAGACTGCTGAAACCCAATTACAGAGAAAAACTAGTTTCTTCAAGCAGTGGTTCTTTCTTCAGTCCTCCTCAATTCCAAGAGCGGATATGCACCATCACCATTTCTATTTTCTCAGAATTCTTCAGAAAAGAAAAAAAAAAGTGTTACACTTTTTCCATTATCCAAATTAGCATAATATTTAATGAACTCTTTATGGCAGGTTAAGTTAGTGGTTCAGCAAAGATTTATCAAACTCTACACTATGAGTGTGCACTGGGATCAGTGTTTGATTGTACTAGCTCACATTGTTATGACTATCACATTATGGCTTGAGATTGGCTTCTATTCTTGGCAATTTTTCCCCATTTTTATTAGATCTTTTCTTCATTTACATTTCAAATGTTATCCCAAAAGTCCCCTATACCCTCCCCCATCCCCCGCCCTGCTCCCCTACCCACCCACTCCTACATCTTGGCCCTGGCGTTCCCCTGTACTGGGGCATAGAAAGTCTGCATGAGCAAGGCTATTCTTGGCAAATTTTATTGGTAGGATCTTCAAACTTTCGGGATATGTGAGAGCATGTATATAAAGCAATTCTTAGGTGTCTCTACATGTGCGAAATAAAGCCCCTTTACTAGATGAATTACTCACTGTATTCTTCACAAATGATTAAATAAATTCTATGTGCAAGATGCCAGACTAGGTGCAATGGCAGAGGAAATTATACAAGAGACATTCCCACATGAATCTGAGAAAAGAATCTCTCAGATATTCATATACATACATATTTAATCACAAAATGGAAATGCTGCATGGCAGAGGTGCAAAAAGACCATTAGAACTGACCTGTTAAGAAAGGAACCCTTTCCTGAGGAATAACACACACCTGAGTGGTGATCTAAAGGGAGGAAATTGGTCTAGTAGATTCTTTAATTTCACTCTATCTAATTTCAATAATACTGGATTTGGGGGGGAACATATTAGAGTCAACTCTATATGAATGCATCACCGATGATAGTTGTATAGAATAATACAGGTAGGGCCGAACTGGATGGGGGGGCAAAAATGAGTACCAACTATTTAGGCAAATGGCTACATAACTTTAATATGTAAAAAAAATAACCACTGGTAAAATTTAAAAAATGTATATCTCATTTATATCAAGGTTCTGGGAAGGTGTAAATAATTAAATGCAAGAACATAGGTGTGAAGACTAGGTTGCAAATGATTTTTTAGGCAGTTTTATTTCTTCTTAAGTGGTGTTGTGGGTTGATAATTGTGTTTGTAATTTTCCTCAGCATTGTGACTCAATATTGTAAAAGAAGAAACTCGAGGCTGGAAGAATTTGTTTTTGTGTAGTCTGAGAACCTGCAGTCAAAAAGGAGAGAGGAGGAGAGACTTGCTGGTCTTCATTTTCCTTTTTCTTCTTTCTTTCTTTCTTTCTTTCTTTCTTTCTTTCTTTCTTTCTTTCTTTCTTTCTTTCTTTCTTTCTTTCCTTCCTTTTCTCTCTTTCTTTTCTTTTCTTTCTTTCCTTTCTTTCTTTCTTTCTTTCTTTCTTTCTTTCTTTCTTTCTTTCTTTCTTTCTTTCTCTCTCTCTCTCTCTCTCTCTCTCTCTCTTTCTTTCTTTCTTTCTTTCTTTTTTTCTTCTTTCTCATTCAGTGAGGACCTTAGCCAATGAAACGTTGCCACCTATATTTAGGGTGGGTCTTCCATGCTTAGTCACACTACAAAGTGTGTACTAGGACAACCACAGCAGCACAGAGAAATTCTGTCTTGAAAGCTAAATATATATAAAATAAAATTAAATGAAAATTAAATATATTTCTGATAGTGTTTAAATACTTTTAAATGAAAAAAAAAAAAGCAAATAAAAATAGCTATTCCTTGAAATTCAGCAAATAGCCAGTTGTGGTGGCACATGCTGGTAGGATTTGCTGAAGGAGGCAGAGGCAGGAGGATCACGAGTTCGAGGCCAGCCTGGGCTACAAATATTTATGTTTTAAGTTATAACAATCCTAACAAAAGTAAAAAAAAAAAAAATACATGTGTAAC